>QRFJ01000320.1:162097-224597 GCA_006176705.1 Cocos nucifera
TCATAAGAATGCCCCATCGGATGGGAGGAGAGGGCCTTTAAACCCTTCTTCATTCTTATGATCGGACGGCCAAGAGGAACGCCTTAATCAGGAACATGTAATACTACAAAATAGTTTTAGATCTATATCATATATCTCATATACAAATTAGATCTAATCATGGCATATTTTGCATACATCTCATGTATCGAATCATGCATATTTTTAGATCTAAATTATCTCATAATAATCTAAAAAATTAGATTTAAATTGATCTTATCAAAATAAACTCTAATCTAGACAGCTATGTAGAACTATTCTACAACTAGTCTAGACATGCATCAATCATATCTCATATGATGTTTAAAATTAAATAATTTTTATTTATTATTTTTTAGATATTATTATAATAATTATAATATCAAAAAATAGTAAATAAATAGATCTAAAATATGATTTAATCAAATTAAATTGAAAACATGCAAGACTATTCTATAGAACTATTCTATTTTAGAACTAGTCATGCATATTTTCTAATCTTAGATCCAAATCATTTAATTTTAATTTTTTTTGATTTTAGATCTGATCACATCTCATGTGATATCTAAAATTATTTATTTTTTAATTAAAATAAATTTAAAATTAGATCTAAATACTTTTAGAGCCTTGCTCTGATACCAGTTGAAGGAAAATCTTGATTTTTTGGATCAGGTTCGTTCAAATCTGATCGGATCAAGAGATATATTTCAAAAATTTTTCTCCTTGATCCTAATCAAATCTAGGATATTTCAAATCTAATTTTTATTATTCTAATAATAAAAATAAAATCTAAATTAAATTTAATTTAATTTACCTTGATGTAGGATAATCCTATTATCCGTTGATGATCCTGTAAGCAGCGGAAGGTTCTGGATCTAGCCACGCAAGTGCCTAGCCTCTACCAGTATCTACTCAGGCTAGATCTGGAGATCCTCTTTTTTTCTATCACATCTTGAAAAATTAGATCTAGATCTGATCTGGAGGATCTTCAAAATACCTTTCAAATATCAGCAGTTGTCCTTTGCAGCAGTGCAGCCTTCTAGCTTTCTGTCGCCTTTCTCTCATCTAGATTGCACCAACTTGGATCCAAATTCCTTTTGGACGTAGAGAGGAGAGGGAGAAGTAGACCTTGGCATGGTGGATGAAGAGGGAGGAAGCCTTGGGGTGTGGAGAATTTTTTTCTCAGATTTCAGATATTCCTTGAGTTGGGTGCAGGGTCTTATTTATAGACTATGCATGATCCAACTCCTCTTCTTCCCAACCAATCACAACCCTTTGTAAAATCAGATCTAAATCTGATTGATGGAAATAGAATCCCTTGGATTCCTCCTTAGATGGCACCTAAGATCAGTCAAACTTGGTTCTTAGGAGAAGTCTAATCGGAATTCAAAAGGGAGATGGAGTCCCTGTCCAACAAGGACTCTTGGGCACCTCCTGCTTGGGCACATGCCAAGGGTGGCATGTGCCCTCCTTGCCAGGTTCTGGTAGGAGACAGTCCCCCACCAACTCTCTAATAGGTGCGTGACACATGGATAGAAGTCAAAGTGTCAATGGTCAACATTTGACCAGTCAAAGGTCAACTTTTGACCAAAGTCAAAGGACGAGAAATGATAGGTGACAAAAAATGGCAGGTATTGTCTTACAAAATAAGACAACCCTTTTCTGACCTGGACATGCTCCAGTCAAATAAAGTGAAGGCCACTGATTGAGCACAAACTCCTTTGGCTCAGTCAAGACAACTATTTATGATAGTAAAAGAAGAACATTAGGTTCAATCGAGTGCTAGCATGATTTTCTTGAACCTAATTGAATCTCATTCAGATCAATTGAATTGGATTAGTTCAATTGATGATCACCAGATTTAAACCCTTATTTGTGTGACTCAGTTAGGTTCAGTTCTGTATAGTAATGAGATATGTCATGATCTCTATCATCGACTTCATCGAAACTCCTTTCGATGGATTAGAACTCTTCTGATTCAAACGGCTAGAATGATCGATCATCTAAATCATTCTAATTGCTCCCAAAATCCACCAATGACACCTAGCAGTATATGGTGGCAACCCATCAGAGCTGAATGCGAACCTCTTGGTGCAGCTACCTATGTGATTAAGTTCTTCTATCTTGAGCCCCGATCAGATTAGGGTTAAGGTGAACTCGTCAAACCCTAGTTTCTGTCATATGATGTAATCATTCGATTCAAATCCGATGTGAAAACCTAAATAAAACTCTTTCTATTATTTCACTCTGCCATGGCCATGGGCTTCTGGACTTGATTCTCATGATCATCATAGGGCTGCTCCTCTACCACCGAGGTAGATAGATTCCATCTTGATGCAATCCAGTTCCTACAATGAACATGCTATAGCCAACATACACCTCAGGGTTCCGTATGGCTAGGAGATCGAGTTATGGTGTAGTCAAACTATAACACCCTTAAGGTGAACTGTCGATGCACCTCAGGTCAAAGAACCAGACACACCACTACAGCATCGAGTCAGTCATTGATGAGAAGGTAGACTTCCTAATGACTACTCGAGGTGGTCACGCTCAGTGCCCTCGTTCTCTAACGAGTATCTATACTCTCACTCTGGTGTCTCCACACCATAGACTCAAGACTCATCTACTAAAGAGAAGCGATTTTACACCAATCTTCTAGATCAATTACCATCCTCGTGATGATCCTATGGTCGGGAGCATTTTATGAGTTAATAATGATTATTCATGTCTTAAATTTTCAACTCTTGAAAATATGAATTATCATTACCATTAACTCAAAGGATGTATCACAAATACTAAATACACATATGTGATAGAAAATAATTCATTTTATTGATTTTAGTCAAAATTATAATTTTGCCCCTAGCAGTGTATTACAGGTGTCAGCCAATTCTGGCTTCTAGGGCACATATATCTAACAAAGTTCTCCTTCCAAGCTAACTCCAAAGTCTTGAAATACCAATGTTAGGAACATCCCATATGGCAAGGTAAGTTTTTCTCTTTAGGATGCTTCTTGCATCACCCTCAAAATCAAAGCTGGAAGGTTAAACTTTTCCTTCATTAGAATATGATATATCACTACTATGTCATTTTTGTTGAGAAAATCAAACCTTTCAATTATGGGGACTAGAATCCTGGCTGAAATGTGGTGAAGTAATCTATCTCCATGGATAGGTTTCTAGCATGGATTTCTTCAAAGTGCATGGCATCATCCCTTCCAAACAACAGTCGCAATCCACTTGCTCGATCATCTAGTCTCTCGGCTCCTTCAGTGGGTGCCCTAAGTAAGCTACCTAATTTCTCCATGGTCAAATTGATCTTAACTTTCTTTACTTTTGACTTAAACAAGTTTGGTCTAACCCTAGCATTACCATAGAACTTCCTTACGAGATTCGGATAGGTTGGAAGATTAATCCCAGAGCAAAGGTATTCCCATCCTTGATATTTCAAGCCTTCTCCAAACTCAAATTCCTCACTTGCCAAGAAATCAAAGTCAACTCTTCTACCAGTTGTAACAGCCTTAGAAGAGAAAGGGATGGGTGTGGAAGAGGGAGATGGAGGAAAAACTGGAGAAGGAGGCTGAGAAGGTTGAGTGGACGATGCTGGAAGAGGTGAAAAAGACTGAGACGACCTAGATGAACGGTCTTCTTGAAACTTTGTCCGTCGTTCTTCACCAAAAATTTCTCTTTTAGGCGGCAAAATTGGACATGCATGCTTAATCTGAGGAGTTACGATTCATTTCTTGGGCGGCATGATTCTAAAATCCCACCTAAATGCAATGAAAATGGGTTCATAGGTTTTTCTTAAGAGATGGCTAAGAGATGAACTCTTAAAAAGCCATTGGTCTTTCTATTTTAAAAATAGGAATTCCGACAACTTAGCCAGCCTAGTTTTTTTATGAAGAAAAATTAAGTTGGCCCAGTACTAGGTCAATTAAGTTTTTCAGAACAAAAAATATAGGATAGCTCAGTTTGGCACAGACTTGAATATTTTGAGTTTCAAGTCCAAAAATTTTTTCATTAATTTTTCTTTTCTAAATGAGATAAAAATTGAACAAATACAAGAAAACTAACCATATCAAAATCATTCATTTCATCGTATGAAAATCAATTATCACAAGATATTCATTTAACAAATTGGATCAAATAAACCTAATTGCTTTCTAATTATGCAAAATCTTTCTTCATTCAAGGGTTTAGTAAAGATATTAGCAACTTGATTTTCAGTAGGCACATATTCAAGAAGTATATCATTATTTTGAACATGCTTTCTAACAAAATGATGTCTTACTTCTATATATTTTATTCTTGAATGTAATATAGGATTTTTAGTTAAATTTATGGCACTTGTATTGTCACATCGAATAGGAATGTTATTATAAATAATACTATAATCTTTTAGTTGTTGTTTGATCCATAATAGTTGAGCACAATAACTCTTAATAGCAATGTATTCGACTTCCACCATAGACAAGACTACTGAATTTTATTTCTTGCTAAACCAAGAGATCAAATTCACTCCTAGAAATTAACATGTACTACTTGTACTCTTCCTATCTAAGCAATAACCAATAAAATCTAAGTCATTATTTTTTTTGATGTATTTACTTTGGTTGATGAAGATTTTCTCATTTGATTGCTTGATTTGGAGTTCGAGGAAGAAGTTTTGAGCTCTTCCATCATGCTCATCTCGAACTCATCTTGCATGAGATTAGTAAACTCTCAACACAAAACCTCATTAGTAGCACTGAATATAATATCTTCAACATATAACTAGATAATTAATAGATCGCTTGATTTTGTTTTAATAAATAGTATTTTATTTGCATTATCTCTTTTAAAATTATTATTTAATAAGAACTTACTCAATCTATCATACCATGCCCTAGGTGCTTGTTTTAATCCATGTAGTGCTTTTTTTAGTTTATATATATGATAAGGTAAATCTTGACTTTCAAAGCTTGGAGGTTGTTCTACATAAATTTTTGCTTTAATTAAACCATTTAAAAATGCACTCTTTACATCTATTTGAAAAAAATTAAAATTCATGAAGCATGCAAATGCTAAGAGCAATCTAATAGCTTCAAATCTAGCTACGGATGTAAAGAACTCATCAAAATCAATATCTTTTTCTTGATTGTATCCTTGAGCAACCAATCTAACCATGTTTCTAATTACATTGCCCTTCTCATCTAGTTTATTTCTAAAGACTCATTTTGTATCAATTACAAAAAAAAATTTAGATTTTTTAAATAACTTTTAAACTTTATTTCTTTCAAATTGGTTTAACTTTTCTTGCATTGCTAATATCCAATTTGGATCTTTTTCAACTTCAATTATATTTTTAGGTTCTAAATGAGATATAAATGCAATTTAATTCATAGCTTTCCTAAGAGATGATCTAGTTTTAACTCCAATAGATGGATCATCTATTATTAATTTTTTAGGATGATTATGATCATACTTTCATTCCTTTGGTAAGTTGGATGTACCTTGATCATCTTAAGATTGTGGCATTACTTCTTCAACCTCTTGCTCTTTATCTTCTTTTTCTTGAGAGGGTGCATCTTCAAATGACATGTCTTTCTTTTTATTTTCTATAATTTTTGCATCCACATCAAGCTCTTCTTTTCTTATTTTAAGAGAGTTAGTTTCATCAAAAATAACATGCACGAATTCTTCCACCATCAATGTTTTTTCGTTAAATACTCTATATGCTCTACTATGTGATGAATATTCTAGAAAAATTTATTCATCTGATTTTGCATCAAACTTTCCTAGCTTATCTTTACCATTTATGAGAATGAAACATCTACATCCAAATATTTTAAAGTATGAAATATTTGGCTTCTTTTCTTTATAGAGTTTATATGGAGTTTTCTTTAAGATTGGTTTAATTAGAGCTCTATTTAGCACATAACATGCAGTATTAATAGCTTCCACCCAAAAATATTTTGAAAAGTTGCTTTCACAAAGCATGGTTTGTGCCATTTCAATCAATATTCTATTTTTTCTTTCTACCATCTCATTTTGTTGGGATGTCCTAGGTGCTGAAAAATTATGATTGATTCTATTTGTAGAACAAAAATTTTAAAATTTATAATTTTTAAATTTCATGCTATGATCACTTTTTATATATAAAATATTATATTTTTTTCTCTTATTATTTTGTTAAATAGATCAACAAACATATCAAAAGCATTATCTTTATGTGATGAAAACAAAATCTATGTATATATTGAAAAATCATCAATTATAATAAAGCCAAGTTCTATTATGGAGTAATTCTAGAGGTCTAGTAGTTGAGACAACATTTTTGTATTTGAAAGAAGATTTCGTTTGTTTACCAAGTTGGCATGCTTTGCAAATTTTATTCTTTTCAAAATTTAATTTAGGTAATCCCTTTACTAAATCAAGTTTAATTAATCTTGCTAGTGAATCCATACTTGCATGACCTAATCTATTATGCCAAATTCAACTTGATTTATTTAGTTTAGCATTCATAGCAATAAGACACTCTATATTTTTATTTTTAAGTTCATCAAGATCAACAATGTAAATATTTCCATGTCTTTTTTCTATGAATTTAATGCTTTTATCTAAAGAGCTAGTTACAATGCAATGAGATGATTTGAATGAAATATTAAAGCCTTTATCACAAAGTTGGCTTATGCTAAGCAAGTTATGCATTAATCCTTCAACATCTAAAATATTTTTTATGCTAGTAGAGGGTATTATCAAGATATTATCGAGACCAATGATTTTTTCTTTACCATTATCTCCAAATGTCCAACACCTCCATATTTAGCTTCAAGAGAGATAAATTATGATTTATCTCCTATCATGTGCCTCGAGCATCCGCCATCAAGGTACCATCTTCTTTTAGCTCTTACAGGCCAAGCACACCTGCATAAGCAATCAAGTAAATTTAGGTACCCAAGCTAACTTGGATTCTTTGGGGTTAGTACAAATGATTTTTTTTGGAATTCAAATTTATTTTACTTTTGATTTACTTAAATTAAAATTTTTGCATTCAATAAATTTATCTAATTTTATTGCATTTATATCATGCAATGTTTCTACCATAATTTTGAGATTTCACATATACATTCTTTAATGATTTTTGCTTTCTTGATGGATCATACATTTTATCGGCTTTATCAAAGACCATCTTTTGATTTTCAATTATTGTTTGTAGATTTTTAGAGCTTAGCATATATCTATCTACTATAGATCTTAATCTTATAAGGATACAATCTTTTCATTTGATTCATTTAGATTGCTTTGTATTTTCTTAATATTTTTTTCTATTTGAGCTTTATTTATTTTTATGGATTGATTCTCTTTTCTTAGTTCTTTGTTCTTATGAGATAGCTTTTCAAAATCAAAAAGTAAATCATTAAAAGCTTCATACAATTTCTTAAATATAAATTCAGAAATTGAGTCATCTTGGTTTACCTCATCTTCTAATGCCGTAAGATAAAGATTGGCTTTTTCTTCTCTTAGACATTCTTCTTCACTTGAAGATGAGTCTTCATCATTGCTCCATGTTGCTTTTAACACTTTCTTCCTTGATTTATTTGAGCTCTTCTTCAATAATGGACATTCCATTCAAAAATATTCGGGCTTCTTATACTCATAATAAATGATTTGATCTTTCTCTTTCTTTGCTACCTTCGTCCTTACTGAAATTTCTTCTCCTTGGTTCAAACTTCTTCCTACTTTTTATGAATTTCTTGAACCTTCTAGTAATTAGTGCCATTTCCTCATCATTCTCCGAGTCTTTTTCAGAGTCACTTTTCGCTTCATACATGGTAGCAGCTTTGAGTGCTATTCTCTTTTTTTCTTTACTTTCTCTTCTTTTTCTTGGATCATGTTCAGCTCATGGGTCATGAGTGACCCAATTAACTCCTCCAATGCAAGAGTGTTTAAATCTTTCATCTCTTGAATGGTAGTCACCTTTGGCTCCCAATTCTTTGGCAAAGTATTAAAAATTATGTCCTAAAGTCAATCGTCAGCCTGTTGATGGTTGAGATATTATAATTAATTTATTAATTAATAAAAAATATTTTGGCATCTTTTTTCAGCATAAGTTTACATCTTCTAATGAACTTAATTATTGTGATGAAGTTCTTAGGACTATTTAGTTTTGATAAAGAGAGAATTTATCGATTAGTCCTTAAATTTGTTCATGATTAAATAATAGACTGTTAATTAGGACGACAACATCTATCGAGCATAGATCGCTATATGCTATATAGATTGGTTGTTCTCTTAATTAAGGTGTGTGAAGATACTAGTATGGCATGCAGATGAGATGTATGGATACATCGTCATTGAACGTGACTAACTCCAGAGCATTCTACTATCAAGAATATCTTTGATGGGATATAGGTATAAGTATCCCTTAGACCTAAGATCATCTCAATGATTTGCAAGCAACTCACTATGCTTTGGTACTGGACTAACTAAATTTCTAATTTAGTAATGGAAGACTTCTAGGCACAATCAAGTACTTGCAAAGTTAGAGTATGATCAAGATGGAATTGACCACTCCAAGACTTGGAGAAGAATGTATCACTTTATTTCAATATAGCAAAATCTTGGTCAGGGTAATCCATCAAATAGATTTGATATTTTGAAATACAATATGGATGACCTGATTAGAGTTGACAGTTAAACTTTGATGTATCCTACGAGCATTATGGTCAAGAGGATGAATTATATGAAAACTATATCTGTATGGGTTCTAAGGATGGTGTTCTACACCTTCGACCTATCCGGCCGTCAGATATCATTGCTAGATGGTTACTTTAATTAGCATAAAAATTTATTCCTATGCTATCAACTTAGGTTTAGATTTATGAGCTTACACACATTAGAGCTTACGATCTGATCGGATGATTGATCAAAGATTAAGAATCATTCTAGGGTTAAACAATCAATACGATTGGTGTTTAACCTAGTGCAAGTGTTGCAGGAGGATCGATTAGCAATTAGATTGCTAATTGACTTAATTTGATTAAGCCAATAGGATGAGATTAAATCTAATTAAATATAATTTAATTAGATTTAGTTTAGACTTAATTGGATCAAGTTCAATTAGTTTATTGGATAAGCCAAGTGCAAGGAAGAACTAGTCCTAGTCTAACTAGGACTCGGATTAACCTAATTTTCTAATTTGATTAAAAAATAAATCAAAGTTAAATTTGATTTAATCTAATTTAATTAAGTTCTTAAATAGGTTATATCTTTATTTAATTAGATTGATTTAATCTTAATTTTATTTGGTTAAAAGATCTTGTTTGACCAAGTCAAAATAGGAGTCCTAGTATGACTAGGACTCCCTATCTCCTTGCAACACCTTGGTCCCAATGCCCTCCATACCTATTTTTTAGATACTTTTCATGAAAAATCTCTTTCTTCCTGATTTTCATGCCCCCTCTCTTCCTTCAAGTCATATTTGGAAGTTAGGTGGAAGACCAAGTCAAAGGAGGAATTAGTTTTGCTTAGGATTCTATGAGATAGAATCCTTGTTGACCAAAACATCTTTCCTTGAGTGTAGCCCCTCTTTTAATTAATTATTCTCTTATTATATAAAAATAAATTTTTTTTTTGTGCACCCTCCCTTGCTGGTCCATGCCAAAAGTTATGGAGGAGGCGCCCAAGAGTTGGGCGCCCCAACAACTTTTTATGTTTGGATATTCCTAGTCTAGAAATTTGACCTAACTTAGACTCTTCTTTCTCTCCATTTATTGGATGAATTTTATTTTAACTTTTTTATAGAATATAGAGCTTTGGGAGAGGTTTGGGGTGTTCAAAAATCAGAGAAAGAGGATCCTTGGGTGTGGGGGTTCCATAGGCACCAAACTAGGTGTCTAGGTGAGAGAAAAGAGAAGAAGAAGAGGATCTTCTTCTAGGACTGTTTTATTATCAATCCTCCTCCTTTCTTTTAAGCTTTTATTTAGAGAGTCTCAAATCAACAAACTCTCATCTTTCTTCTCATATTTTAGAGAGTCTAAATTTTGAAAAAGGGAGCATTCGGATCGATCATCGAAGAAGGATCAGCACAGTACTAGCATGCTGTGCTGATTTTCTGCATTGAACTTCATATCAGAGATCGTAGGCTCATGTGGATGACTTCTAGAGGCCGGATACGTGTGTGGCTCATGACTTCATCCTCAAGCTCAGATCAGTAAGTTAGAATATCTAAACTTGCTCAGGTAATAGATCTTATCTATAAACTTCATACCTATATTTGATATAGTGTAGATCTTGATTGATTTGATCAATCTTTTTCTTTCTTATTTAATTTTAATTTTTAATTTAATATCATACCTTAATAATATAATAGATCTAAGATTTAGGTATTTACATAGTTATTTAAATAAATTTTAGATTTATTTAAGTCTTTCACTGCAAGATCTTAAAAAAGTTTCAAGATCTATCTGTGAAACCTTAGATCTAATTCCTTCAATTGGTATCAGAGCAAAGTTCTTATTACATAATTTTTGTGCATGTCTAGATTATTTTTTTAGATTAGATCTAATTTATAATTTAATTTTTAAATAAATAAAAAATAAAATAAAATATTTTAGATTGCATGGACTGTCATAAGGTTGTCTTGCTGTAAGGTTTACCTCTTACAGTGAATAGGTTATCCTAGTACGAGCTGATCTAAAATATTTTAATCATAAAATTTTAGATTAGATCTAAAAGATTTTATGATCTGATTAAAAATATTTTAATTTATTCAATCATCATAAATGTGTTAGATTTGATCTAGGATGATGTATAATTGATTATTATTGAAACTGTTTCAATTACATGAACTTGTTTAGATTAGATTTAAAGTAATTTTATGTTTATTTTACTTGCATATTGATTATGAATTAAACATGCAACTTAGTTGTTAGAACCATATTATAAAAATATTTTACAAATATAAAAATTATTTTCGAAAAGCCGAACCCCAACCCTCAGCCTAAAACTTAATTAAGAATTAAGAAGTTGATTGATTAGGATCTAGGATTATGAATTGAAGATCCTAAGACACAAATCATAACACATTGGGTTAAATGGGTTAGTGGGGATTAGGTCCATTAATTGGGTTAAACCTAGGGTTAAATTAAAGAATGGACTTAGTTAGAGAATTGACTAAATCTAATCAATTGTTATCTTAGATTAGGTCAAGAATTCTCTAGATCAATTATAATAGTCGTAGTTGGTCAAGTCCATATCTTTAATAAAACCCAAGATGGACTTGATTCTTGGCTACGCGGTCTAGCACGAACTATTAGGTTGATTTAATTAAAACTAATTAAACCAGTTGGTGTCTGAGGTAAACCAGACTAGTGGATTTTAATTGGCAGCCCATTTACCTGATTATTTTTGAGAGTGTCTAAGGCAAGCCTGGCAGACCCTTCCACTAATCGAACTTACCTGGCCTCTTGATGAGATTATGTTTTGATCGGATCGCTTGATTATTCGAGCTAACCCATGTCAGCTAGGTAAATCAGTTTGACTGATTTAAGTGCTCCTAGACCAGCCTATTAATGATCTTCCTTAAGCTAACTTGGTGAAGTTAGTGGAAGAATCATGATAAGCTGGTTAATCCGACCTACTCACTTCTATAACTAAATTTTCTAAAATTATTAGGTCCCTAAAATGAAATGGTTATATGATAACTGGATCATAGCCTCCCATTAAAGTAGATGATAATGGATCCATCGATTGGATAATCATTGGAGGCCCAAAGGCCTGATGCTTATCGGTTGATGGAATTATCATTCATTATATGATCTCTTGGATACATCTTTCTAAATGGTAGTCAGATGGGCCAACCAAAGTTGGGCCTGATCATTCATTGGTTGGATGGGCCAAGTATGATCATGTTAATGGTTGGACCTAACTAGACTCTTTTCTGAGAAGGCCAAAGCCAACTAATCAAGGCCTGGAGAAAAATTTAATTACTGAAAATTATTTAGAGAAATAACTGATTATGAACCTACCCTTAGATGTATATGGGTGGGCCAACCAAAGTTGGGCTTGTGTACAGTCTATGTGGATTCTAGTACCCACTAAGGAATTAGAATAATTTCTTGAATTGAAGGTAGAGGCTACCAATTCGAATACAATAGTAGAAGAAATCTTTTGATTAAAGTTTAAATCTTTAGGTTTAATGAATCAATTATTAATTAAATTTTGATTTTTCTTTGTGCAAACATCGCCGCTTCTCTATCACTACGATCATTATTGGATAGTGATAAGTTGGTGGGACCCAACTTCGATGGTACCAAAAGTTGAAGATTGTCCTAAAGCATGAATGAATCCTAAATGTGCCAACAGATCCTACACCTGAGGAGCCAACTATCAATACACGTGGAACAGTCAGAGACACTTATCAGAAGTGGCTTAGTGATCAAATCATGGTGCGCTATATTATACTGACTGCGATAAGTGATGAGTTCAGTCGCAAGTTTGAGATAGCTCAGCCAAACAAAATGCTCCAAGTATTGAAGGATTCTTTTGGCACACCCGATGACATTGAGAGGCACAAACAAGTTGTGCCATCTTCAACATCAGAATGCGGGATGGTGCCTCTATCACTGATCATGTATTGTACATGATCGAGCTGATAGAGCACTTGAGCAAGCTCGATAATTCCTTGCACAAACAACTTGAGAAAGATGCAATATTGAACTCGCTATCCAAATCTTATCTCTCATTCCTTACACATTATAGAATGTCAAAGCCTAAAGTGGACTACCACGGGTTACTGGGGTTACTTTAGAACTTTGAAAAGGATCACCAACTCCATAAGGAGTCGATGAACTTAGTGGGAGGTTCATCTTCTAGTTCTCGATCCTTTGGAAAAAGGAAGAAGAACAAGAAGAAGAAAGCCAAGAAGGTGCATGTTCATGCTAGGACACCTATGCAGACTTAGACCCCAAAGACCAAGCCCGATAAGAGTCAAGCCAAATGCTTCTTTTGCAAGAAGTGGGGGCACTGAAAGAGAAACTGTCCTCAGAACATTACCTCCCTGGATCCGAACAGGTAGAGAAAGAAGCAAGCTGTTGTTGGACAAGGTATTTATATGATAACTTCTAATAATTTTTCTATTTATGATATTACTGATTGGGTATTGGATATCGATAGCTCTTACCATATTTACAATTCATTGCAGGTCAGTAAAAGATTCAAGCAAGGTGAGAGATTCCTGAGCATTGGAGATGGAAGACCAGTTCTAGTTCTAGTTTTAGGAATTTTGAAACTTGTATTTGAATCTTATATCGTTGTTCTTAGTGATTGTTATTTCTATCCGAGTTTCTTTTTAAATATTATTTCTGTAGGCCTTTTGGCCATGAACAATTATGAAATTTTAATAAAGAAACGAGTTTGTAATGTCATTGTGAATGGTGTTACTGCTCCTGTGGACAATTGAACAATGGTGTATATATGTTATCACAACCTATTAATGTAGTCTATTCTACTGGCAAGCATCCTAGATTTGATAGTATATCAGATATCTACTTATGACACTGTAGGCTAGGTCATATAAATAAGAATAGGATAAATAGATTGACTCAGGAGGGAATCCTCAAAGTTAATGATTGTGAATCACTTCCAACCTGTGAGTCCTGTCTTCTTGGTAAAATGACCAAGTCATCTTTCACTGAAAAAGATGAGAGAGCCAATGAGCTCTTAGGTCTAGTACATATTGATGTATGTGCACCAATGAGCACAAGTGCCAGAGGTGGATATGTCTACTTCATCACTTTCATAGATGATCTATCCAGATATGGATATGTCTATCTGATAAAACATAAGTCAGATTCTTTTGAAATGTTCAAACAATTTCGAAGTGAAGTAGAAAAACAAACTGAAAAGAGTATTAAAACTCTTCGGTTTGATTGAGGAGGAGAATACCTTTTTGATGAGTTTCTCACATAACTAGGAGAGAATAAAATTCTCTCCCAATGGACTCCTCCTAGAACACCACAGCATAATGGTGTCTGAAAGGAGGAATCAAACTCTGTTAGACATGATTCGATCCATGATGGAATTTGCCAGCTTGCCGATATTCTTCTGGGGATATGCACTCAATTCGGCTTGTTATCTATTAAATAGGATTCTAAGTCTGTAGTTAAAACTCCATATGAGATATGGACAGAGCGTAAGCTAACACTTTCACACCTTAGGGTTTGGAGGTGCCCGACTTATGTCAAATGGTTAGTTACAGATAAACTTGAACCTAGGTCTGATAAGTGTACATTCATAGGGTACCCAAAAGAGATCAAAGGATACTACTTCTACCATGGTGATGAACAAAAGGTGTTCGTCAGCCTTAGGACAACCTTTTCGAAAAAGGAGTTCCTTGATGAAGGAACTATTGCCTCTAAGGTTGAACTTGATAAAGTTCAACAGGTAGAAAGTCCGACACAGAATGTTGAACCTAAGTTGAATTTGATCAGATCTGATCTGAAGCCTAGTGAACCTACACCATTAAGATGATCTGGTAGAGTACCCCACCATCTAGACAGATACTATGAATTCTTGGTCCAGGATGGTGATCCCATCGAACTCAATGAGAACGATAAGCATCCGATCACTTATATGGATGTGATGCAAAGACCCGACTCTGAGAAATGGTTAGAAGCCATGAGATCCAAAATGGATTCCATGAAGGTCAATGATGTATGGACATTAGTTGACCCACCTAAAGGGGTTAAATCCATTGGGTGTAAATGGATCTTCAAAAGGAAGAGGGATGCAGACGGAAAGGTGGAGACCTATAAAGATCGTTTGGTTGCCAAGAGGTATCGTCAATATTATGGTATTGACTATGATGAGATGTTTTCTCCTATGGCAATGCTTAAGTCCATTCGGATCATGCTTGCCATTGCTACCCATCTGGACTGAGATCTGGCAGATGAATGTGAAGATAGCTTTTCTAAATAGAGAGCTAACCGAAGAGGTGTATATGATACAATCTGAAGAGTTCACATCCACAGATGAGTCCAAGGTGTGCAAGCTTTAGAGATCCATTTATGGATTGAAGCAGGCATCTCGGAGTTAGAACATGTATTTTGATAAAGTGATCAAAATGTATGGCTTTATTAAGAACGGAGAAGAATCCTAATTTAGGATAAATGATCCAGCAGTGGTATTTCTTATCTTGTATGTGGATGATATTCTCTTAATCAGTAATGACATCCCCGCACTATAAGAAATAAATGTCTGGTTGTCATCATAGTTCTCCATGAAGGACTTGGGTGAAGCATCCTACATCCTAGGGATGAAGATCTATAGGGATAGATCTAAAATGATGCTTGGTATATCCCAATCCACGTACATAAAAACTATGCTGAAGAGGTTCAGCATGGAGAATTCCAAAAAGAGCTATCTTCTGATAGGTCAAGAAATTTCTCTCTCTAAGAAGAATTGTCCAACAACTCCTGAAGAGAGAAAGTATATAAGTAGAATTTCATATGCTTCGGCAGTGGGATCTATTATGTATGCAATGACATGTATGAGATCAGACGTGGCATACTCACTAGGAGTAGTGAGTAGATACCAGTCTGATCCTGAAGAAAATTATTGGAAGGTGGTTAAAACCATCCTTAAGTATTTGAGAAATCCTAAGGACTAATGATTGATTTATGGTAAGTCAGATATGAAGCTTGTGGGATTTACAGATCCTAACTTTCAATCTGATCATGATGACAGTAAAAGTATGTCGGGGTATATCTTTACTCTAAATGATGGAGCCATCTACTGAAAAAGTTCCAAGCAACATATAGTGGCTGACTCTGTTTGCGAAGTAGAATACATGACGGCATCAGATGCAGCAAAGAAAGCTATGTGGCTGAAAAAGTTCATCATTGAGCTCAAAGTAGTATCCTCCATTGATGGTCCAGTTCTGCTCTACTGTGACAGCACTGGCGCCATAGCTCAAGTAAAGGAACCAAAGGCACACCAACGAACAAAGCACATTCTGCGTCGCTTCCATTTAGTCTGTGAGATCATGGATCATGGTGATGTTGACCTTCAGAAGATCAACAAAAAGGAGAATCTAGTCGACCCTTTCACTAAAGCCCCGGTAATCAAGGAATTCGACAACCATAAGTCAAAGATGGATATTAGATACTGTGTCGAGTGGCTTTAGGATAAGTGGGAGTTGTTGGAAATTGTATCCCAAAATCAGTCGTCAGCATATTGATGGTTGAGATATTGTAATTGATTTATTAATTAATAAAAAATATTTTAACATCTTTTTTCATCATAAGTTTACATCTTCTAATAAACTCCATTGTTGTGATGAAGTTCTTAGGACTATTTAGTTTCGATAAAGAGAAGATTTATCGATTAGTCCTTAAATTTGTTCATGACCAAATGATAAGCTGTTAATTAGGACAACAGCATCTATCGAGCATAGGTCGCTATATGCTATATAGGTTAGTTGTCCTCTTAACCAAGATGTATGGAGACACTGGTACGACATACAGATGAGATGTATGGGTACATCATCATTGAACGTGACCAACTCCAAAGCATTCTACTGTCGAGGATGTCTCTGATGGGATATAGGCATAAGTATCCCTTAGACCTGAAATCACCTCAGTGACTTGCAAGCAACTCACTATGCTTTGGTATTCGACTAATTAAATTTTTAATTCAGCAATGGAAGAATTCTGGGCACAATCAAGTACTTACGAAGTTGGAGTATGATCAAGATGGAATTGACCACTCCAAGAGTTGGAGAAGAATGTATCACTGTATTTCAATATAGCAAAACCTTGGCCAGGGTAATCCATCAGATGGATTTGATATTTTAAAATATAATATAGATAATCTGATTAGAGTTGATAGTTAAATTTTGATGTGTCCTACGAGCATTATGGTCAAGGAGATGAATTATATGGAAACTATATCTGTATGGGTTTTAAGGATGATGTTCTACACCTTCGATCTATCCGACCGTCGGATATCATTGCTAGATGGTCACTTCAATTGGTACAAGAATTTATTCCTATGCTACCAGCTTAGGTTTGGATCTATGAGCTCACACATATTAGAGCTTACAATCTGATCGGATGGTTGATCAATAATTAAGAATCATTCTAGGGTTAAATAATCAATACGATTGGTATTTACCTAGTGCAAGTATTACAGAAGGATCGATTAGCAATTGAATTACTAATTGACTTAATTTAATTAAGCTAATAGATTGAGATTAAGTCTAATTAAATATAATTTAATTAGATTTAGTTTGGACTTGATTGGATCAAGTCTAATTGGTTTATTGGATAAGCCAAGTGCAAGGAAGAACTAGTCCTAGTCTAACTAGGACTCGGATTAACCCAATTTTCTAATTTGATTAAAAAATAAATTAAAATTAAATATGATTTAATCTGATTTAATTAAGTCTTTAAATGGGTTAGGACCTTATTTAATTGGGTTGGTTGAATCTTAATTTTATTTGGTTAAAAGATCTTGTTTGACCAAGTCAAAATAGGAGTCCTAGTGTGACTAGGACTCCCTATCTCCTTGTGCCACCTTGGTCCCAATGCCCCCCATACCTATTTTTTAGGTATTTTTCATGAAAAATCACTTTCTTCCTAATTTTCATGCCCCCTCTCTCCCTCCAAGTCATAGTTGAAAGTTAGGTAGAAGACCAAGTCAAAGGAGGAATTGATTTTGCTTAGAATTCTATGAGATAATCCTTATTGACCAAAACATTTTCTTAATCTCCTTTTTTGTGCACCCTCCTTTACTGATCCATGCCAAAAATTGTGGAGGAGGCGGCCAACTCACAACTTCCCATGTTTGGATATTCCTAGTTTAGGAATTTGACCTAACTTGGACTCTTCTTTTTCTCTATTTATTGGATGAATTTTATTTTAATTTTTTCATGAAATACAGAGCTTTGGAAGAGGCTTGGGATGTGCAAAAATCAGAGAAAGAAGATTCTTGGGTGTGGAGGTTCCATAGGCACCAAATTAGGTGTCTAGGTGAGAGAAAAGAGAAGAAGAGGGTCTTCTTCTTAGATTGTTTTATTTTCAATCTCTTCTCCTTTCTTTTGAGTTTTTTTGAAGAGAGTCTCATCTTTCTTCTCATATTTTGGAGAGTTCAAATTTTGAAGATGGGAGCATCAGATCGATCGTCGAAGAAGGATCAGCACAGTACTAGCAGCGGTGCTGATTTTCTGCATCAAACTTCAGATCAGAGATCGTAGGCTCGTATGGATGACTCCTATAGGTCGGATGTATGTGCGGCTTATGACTTCATCCTCAAGCCTAGATCAGTAAGTTAGAACGTTGAAACTTACTCAGATAATAGATCTGATCTATAAACTTCATACCTACATTTGATGTAGTGTAGATCTAGGTTGATTTGATCAATCTTTTTTTTTATTTGATTTTAATTTTTGATTTAATATCATATCTTAATCATATAATAGATCTGAGATCTAGATGTTCACATGGTTATTTAAATAAATTTTAGATTTATTTAAGTCTTCTACTGCAAGATCTTGAAAAAATTTCAAGATCTACCTATGAAACCCTAGATCTGATTCCTTCACAAAGATCTAAGGATTTTGTACACAATATCGCTGTTAGTATAATCTCTTCCAAGAATTTTCAAACTATTTAGAATATCAATAAATCTAATGAACATTTCAATGATGGTTTCATGTGGTTCCATTTTAAATAACTCATATTTATATACCAACATATTTATCTTTGATTTCTTAACTTGATTAGTACCCTCATAGGTGACTTCAAGTCTATTCTAAATTTCTTTAGCAGATGAATATATTAATATTCTATTAAACTCATTAGCATCTAAAGCATAATATAAAATATTCATTGCTTTAGCATTAGGTTAAGCTTTCTTCTTATCATGTTCATCCTAATTCTTTTCAGGTTTTAGGATGGACACTCCTTCAATCATGATTGTAAGTATGTGAGGGTCTAACATTATGATATTCCACATATCATAATTTTGTACTTGGATGAATATCCTCATTTGTGCTTTTCAATAGGTATTGTTAGTTCCATTGAATAGTTGGGGTCTATTGGTTGATTGCCCCTCAACCAATGGAGTCCCAATTGGGATTGCCATTTAATATTTAGCTTTTTGATAATTTAATCAACAACTAATATTAGAGCACCTGCTCTGATACCACTTATTGCCAAAGTATAGCTTTCCAAGAAGGAGGATGAATTGGGTATTTAAAATTTAAGATTAAGATATGAGCAAATTAAACTAGTTATATGCTTAAATAAAACTAGCAATGTAATGTGTAGTGAATGAAAGTAATAGAACAACAACACATAATCACAAATACAATAATTTTATACTAGTTTGGCACTAAACTCAGCACCTACGTCCACTTCCTAAGCAAACCACTTAGGAATTGAACTACAATCACTAGGCTTGATTATAGTTCGATTATTTTATTTGGGTTTACAATCCAACTCAGTTGATTTTGATCTTGGCTCACAAATCACAACCATACAACGATTATTTTTTTTGGGCTAACAATCAATATCGATTGATTTTAATTTTGGCTCACCAATTAAATCGTACAACATCCAACTCTAGAATTGGACTAACCCAAGTTTCTCATCCTAAGAAACTTAAAATAAAAAAAAAATATAATAAATAAAAATAAAAATAAACTCTTTGAAGCTTAAGAGAAGAAATTTTGGGAGCTTGGCTTGTAGGCTTATTTTCTTCTTTTTGAATACTTGAGGAAAGTAGAAGATAATCTTCAATAGCAATGACCTGACTTCTTCTCAGAGTGAGGATGTTGGAAGGATAAAGGTATGCCTAAATATCACTCCTTCCTTTTTACTATATTGCTCACACACTTGAATACTCTAAAAATCTGCTTTGGAGCTCTCTTTGCAAGTTCAAAAGTTCTCTTTCTTATCCAAAATTTTTTAAATATTTCTTAGATTTTCCACCACTACAAGTCATCTAGGAGGGCTTCTAGAAGTGATCTAGCCATTGAAAAATCAAAAGTAGCTGTTAGGAGGTATGTGGAGTGAAAAAGCTGCATAACTAGAAACTAGCTGTTACAGCCACTGAGCTGGCTCAGTTTCTAACTGAGTCGGCTCAGTCTAAACTAGGCCAACTTAGTTTTCAGCTAGATTGGCTCAGTCTCAGTGATCCTAAAATACCTATTTCTATCTTTTGCTATCTTTTGAGTCTGAGATGGCTACCTTTCTGACTGGGTCGGCCTAATTATCACTAGGTCGGCTCAGACCCCTGGGTCATGAAAAGTCTTACTTTTTGTCCTTTCTATCTTTTGCTTTCACTGAGATTAGGTCAGCTCAGTCTCAGATCGGGTTGGCTCAATTTACGTGCCATGCATGCCAAACACTGTTTATGATCCTTTCTTCTCCAATTTACTTTATAGGTTAGATTTACTTTTTTGCCTTGATTTATCCTTCGTTAAAATCTCTTGAAAGATGTATCCACTCTAAAGTATCTTCTCTAAAATCTTTAGTGATGAATCTTCATTTAAATGAATGAAATACTTAAAGTTTGTGAGCTCTTGAATTTTATAACTGTACAACCTCAAACAACATTAGTAAATTAACAATCTATACTCAAATGCTTTTATTATCATCAAAATCAATCTAGGATCAACAACCCTTATGAGAGATATGAAAGCCTTCGGTTCTTAAATAGAAAGTTAATCTTATTAGAAATACGAGGAGAACCTCATCCTAATAGAAATGAAGACCCTTACAAGAAATATGAAGGTCTTGAATTCTTAAATCGGAGGTTAACCTTGTTAGGAATAGAAGAAAAATCTCATCCTAACGAGAGTGAAGATCCTTACGAGGGATATAAAGACCTTCAGTTCTTAAACAGGATGTTAATCTCATTAGAAATAGGAGGAGAATCTCATCCTAACGAGGATGAAGATCCTTATAAGGGATATGAAGGCCTTCAGTTTTTAAATAGGAGGTTAACCTCATTAGAAATAGGAGGAGAACCTTATCCTAACGAGTGTGAAGGCCTTTACAAGGGATATGAAAGCCTTCAATTCTTAAATAAGAGGTTACTCTCATTAGAAATAGGAGAAGAACCTCATTCTAACAAGGATAAAGATTCTTACGAGGGATATGAAGGCCTCTGATTCTTAAATAGAAGGTACGAGGGATATAAAGATCTCTGATTTTTAAATAAAAGATACGAGAGATATGAAGACCTCTGGTTCTTAAATGAAAGATTAATCTTATTAGGAATAGAAGAATAATCTCATCCTAACAAGGGTAAAGATCCTCATGAGAGATATGAAGGCCTCCAGTTCTTAAATGAAAGGTTAACTTCATTAGGAATAGTAGGAAAACCTCATTCTAACGAGGATGAAGATTCTTATGAGAAATATGAAGATCTTTAATTCTTAAATGGAAGGTCAACCTCGTTAAGAATAGAAGGAGAATCTTGTCTTAATGAAGATAAAGACCCTTACAAGGGATACAAAGAACTCCAATTCTTAAATAAGAGGTTAACCATATTAAAAACAGGAGGAGAACCTCGTCTTAACATGGATAAAGATCCTTACGAGGGATATGAAGATCTTTAGTTCTTAAATGGGAGGATAAATTTATTTTTAAGCAAGTTCAAAAAATCCTAGTTTGTAAACAAGGGGGATAGATCTATGGAAGGTTGGGCAAAAATTATTGTTCCGAAACAAAGTCTACGTTAGGCACAAGATGATAATCAAGAGTTCAACAAATATTAAATTGAGACATGACAAAGCAGAATGATGGAAAGAAAGGTCATTTTATTAAGCGAAAGTCATTACAAAGGTCACCAAGACTAATTACAAAAGTAGAAAGAAAGAAAATGAAGTCCTACTCGGACTTCGAACTGCTGACCCCATCCATCACTAAAGAGTGTTTTAGATCGTTTACTTGATCTTCGAGCTCCTTCTTTGCTATCAAACACTTGCTAAGTAACTTCTGAGCTCTTCTGGTGTCTTTTTTTGCCTCTCTCAATCTCTTTCTAAGAATGGTAGATTCAGCCTCAGCCTCCTTAATGGTATTATCCTAATATCTCATTTGAATCTTCAGCTGAAGGAGCTCGGCCATATTTTTATCATAGACTTTGGTGAGATTCGCAAAGCTATTCTTCACTAAAGCAAGTTCACTCAAATCTCCACTTGGATCGGCTTGAGTATTGTCTGCAAGTTGCTTCCTAAAGTTATCATTTGATATTAGAAATCTGCTTACTCCAATCTAGCCTATAAGAACCATATGCCTCTTCAACCGTGTGCAATTGATTTTGAAGTTTGAAGAACTTCTTAGAGTAGTCCCAGCCATACTCCTCTTGATTATGAGCCCGGAGCGAGCCTTTCTCCAACCATTGGATCATCTCCCTCGCTTCTCTGAGTTTGGTCTCAAGATAGTAGATCTTAGTAGTTAAAGCCCACAACTTTTCACTGGCATGCTTTGATGCCCATTGGAGCTCTTCAGACATATTGTACTTCTTTGAAGTGTACTCCTTAAAAGCTTGCTTTGAGACTCACGGGCAGTTGATTTCAGTGGAGGCTATCGTATAATTGTTCTTTGATTTTTGAAGCTCATCCTTGATTTTCTTCAACTCTTTCTTGGCTTGACGAACTTCTTTCTTTAAAGTCTTTATATGAGCTTTTAGTGGAATAGCCTATGGCAATGGTGCAGCTTTAGCCCACTACTGAGCTCGGTGGCAGAACTTACATACTAAACTCTATATCATGAATACGTTGCAGCACACAAAGGTATGAAAAAGTTTAATTTTATTGCCCAAGAAGTTTAAGTACATATGGAATAAAAAGAAAACAAAATATACAATTAGAAGAGGTCTTCGATCTCTGGATGTCCAACCTTGACAGGTGTTAGCTCCTCGATGGGGTCAGAGATGTCGACAGTAGGTTCAATAGAAGGAAGATCAAATTTAGCAGTGGAGGGCTCACCTTCATCATTTGAAAGATCTTCCGACTCATCCTCCAGAAAGCCAAGGTCCAATTTGGGAAATCTTTTGACGACCCTCTATTGGTAGATGTCGAAACTCTTGTTGAAGGCTTCCTTGGCAAATTCGAACTTGATATCTTCAAGTTCTTTCAAAGCCTTAAATTCCACCATAGCCTACTTCTTGGCTTTGATCACCCTCCTTCCCCCTTCAAAAGCCTCGGCCTCAGCCTTCTTCCTTCTCTCTATTTCTAAAGCCAGGTTGGTCTCCAGAGTGTTATTTATTTTCACTGAAGTTTGCTCCACCTTTCTGAGTGCCTCCTTATGACGCTCAACCTTGGCGGAGCTTTTCTTGAGCATCTCCTTGAGATGCTCAACCTCGGCTTTGGATTCTTAAGCTTCTACCTTGACGGCCTCGGCTTCTTTCATGGCCTTTGAGGCCTTGGCCTTATGAATGTTAACTGCCTCAATGTTGGTAAATAAGTGATGACCCAATTGCAAGCAACAAGGTTAATTTTACCACTAGAAAAAATATATGATTGCATTTAAAAATAATAAGGCAACTATCTCGAGAAAAGCTACGAATGAGTCCTTCTTTCAATTTTAAGTATTCGTCTGGAGGATCTTTTCAATCACATGTGGCAAAATGCACCCCTTCATGAGAGGTCGAATGACCCTCCAGCTATCAAAGAAAACCCATTCCAAATCGATGTTATTATCACTTGACTTTCCAGAGTTTTTTTTGTGATCAAACTTTCTTGACAGTCGGCTTCTTCCTTTTCTCCACCTCCTTCTTCTTCTCAATAGGAGGTATCAGAATGGTGGCTTCAACAGGCAAGCTCGAAGTCAGTAGGGTAACTTCAACCTCTGGAAAGGTGGTTGTCGGAGCTGGAATAGCCAGGCTAGGCTTCACGGTCTTGATCCATTTGGATGTTTCCCCTAGGCTAGTGCCTTTCCTTTTTTGGACCTATCATTCTTTTTGCAATCGTTTAAGCTCATCCAGAGTCATCTCTATGAAAATAAATGAGCCAAGAATAAACAAAGATAAGAAGACAAAAAAAAAATATAAGTTAATACCTTTAGGATTAATAGGGCTTAGGCCGAGGTTGTAAAGGATTTGGTTGTCTATCAGTTGGGTCAGTAAAGGAGCTTTATAGTTTTTCAGAGCTTTGATGAAATCAAAATCTTCCCACTCTAATCCCGAGGCCTTGTGGACAATTTTCCTAAGCCGACCCCAGTGAGCAAGTTTCCACTCAAGTAAAGGGTTAGACACAAAAAATTTTTCCTTCCAATTGTGAATGGAGGAAGGTGCATCCTTGATTAACCCCTTCTTATTGAAGTGAAACAAAATATACCACTAGTCCTTAGCAGTAGGATGGTGTTTGAAAGTGAAAAAGGTTTGAAATAAAGAAATTGAAAGTTGGACCTCCGCCAAGAAGCAAAATGCTTGAAATCCTATGATAAAATGAAAGAAGTTTGGGACGACAGAGGAAAACGATATATCAAGAAAACAAAAAAGTTCAATAATGAAAGGGGGAATAGGTAGCCTAAGCCCTACCCAAAGAGCCTCTATATACAAACTGAAGTGATCCAGAGGGGGAGCACAGATTCGGCCACCCGATCTAGGAAGCTCAAGTTCATATTTAGGGGAAATTTTGTACTAAATCTGGATAAGAAAATGGTCATCAGCAGAAAGGGTAGAAACTACTATCCCAAGAACAATGGTTGGACGAGCTACATTTCTAAGATCAAGTTTGACTTCAGACCTAGGGTTTGGAAGGTTTAGTTCGGACGAGCTTTCAGAGGGTGAAGATCAGGAACACTCAAAATCTCAGGAAGCCATTTTGGATCAAGAAAAATCAAGAAAAATCTACCAAAAATCATAAAAAATTAGGGGGAAGAACTTGAAAATCGAAGGATAAATAGGTGAATCCTAGGAGATCCTTAAAAATAAAAAGAAGGCAAGAAAACTTAAAAGATATATTAGGATACTAACTTAAAGAAGGTGGAGAACTTGGTAGCATGGTTGAAATGATGAAAGACGGATAGAGGAAGGGCGTCGGAGACTAAGAGATGCACAGGATGGAATGGTCAGGCTCGAAGAAGATGAAGAGTAGGATAAGAATAGAAGAAGAAACAGGCTAGAATAAGAAAGAAGAAGAAGGAAGGTACTTAAATAGACAATGGTGTCCCCGAGTTGTTATAATTGTAGATCGTTAGTGCCGAATCCTAGCCTTTGGCATATCTATCCCATTATTATGGTTGCAAATGTCAGAAGAAATCGTCATTACGCAATGCAATCAAGCTCCGCACCAAGTGGAATTTAAAAATTTGAGATCATCTTGAGCCATTCAACAATAAAAGAGCTCCCGCATCGATTCGAATAATCCAAAGTATTTCACATCCCAAGGTAGGAAGGCCGGGTGAGACTTCAGCAATTGCAAATGATAATACTCTCTTCATCTAAATTTTGAACTTGAAAGTAGAGAAACAAGTATTGGGGGTAAAATAGCTTCCATCGAAGTCTAGTAAAGCTCGACCGTGGTAGAGTGCCATCTGGGTTAAAGACACACTCCAATCCAAGGTTCAATCAAGCTAGTCTCTTGGTCCAAGCAAATTTCAAAGGATCAGCCTCCAAATCCAACTAAGCTCAAAGCTTCAATCAAGAGCGGCTTATCTCGAAAATGACAATAACTTCTATTAATATCCAATTTTGTGTGTTGACCTAGCTTCTTTACTCTCACTCTCTAACTCTATCTTGTTAACGATAGATTTTGCCAAGACTACACCATGGGTTTGGCCAGACAAACTTGAGCTAGTATAGAAAACTCATCACCTGCCTGATTCTGATCTTTAGTTTGGAATAAGCAATAACTACTTCACAAGCATTGAACCTCAACACTATCTGATCCGAACTTTGGGCCGATATTGGCCCTCCAGATCAAAGTACCTGTATCCATCATCAGCCTACCTTAAGGCTGATCGAGCTTCTAAAAGCAATTGAAATAGTTTTGCCAAGATTCAGATCTAGAAGATGATCTACAAACTCATCACTCTCGACCCAAAGATCGATCGTCAACCTCAGTCCATCTGATCTTAAGTTCCAATAGCTTAACCTTAGGACAAATGACTCATGATTAAGCTTGAAAGCATCTGACCTTCCATCCAAACTCCAACAAATAATAATATCCAACTACCAACAAGTCATGACAAATAATAGCCCACTTTTCATAACAAACTCTGAGCAGTCCGAATGGCCTACTGATATTCTATTGCGGCTATCATCATTAATCTATTACATGCTCCATTTATAAATAGAATCCTCTAGATATATTTCCTTCTCTAAGCTCTTTTTTCATCTCCAATCTCCTAAGTACTCCATTCTTGTTTGCTAGAATACTAACTTGACTGTTAAAGGGTCCATGCCGGAGCTACCTCTGGCCAGAACTTTGTCTTATAGATTTCACTGATGAGATCTTGATTCCTACCTTCAGTAATCTCCGACGGCTGTCCATTTTCTATACTAACAAAAGCAAAGAATATATGCTTGAAGTACGTGGCACCCATTAGTCTTATATACTGAATAGGTGATTGAGGTAGGCATTGGACTCCAAGGAGTGCTTCTTGATAAACATATCCCAACAATGCTCAAACTGCTCTGAAGAGATCGATAGAAGCATTGATGCAATATTGAAGATCTTCCTTCAATCCATCCTTTGTATTAAAAAGAATAGATAAACACTCTCTAATAGTCTTCAGAACATGCCACTTATAAAATTGATGCATCATATGAAGAAAAACATGCTTAATTGCCTTTTTCATTGTTGGATCTCAATCGATTAATATATATTTCAGATGCTTACCATAAAGTGCCTTTAGAAAAGACTAGAAGATCCAAATAAATAATTCAATATACTCATCCCAGACTAATGCACCATCGAATAACATTGATTACATGTGGTGGTTGATACCAACAAATGGTGCAAAAGACATGCTGTATTATTTGTCATGTATGTAGTGTCGAATGTCACCACATCACCAAAGCATTGGTAAGACAATCTTAACCTTCCATCAATCCAAAAAATATTATGGACACTATTTTCGGCATCTAATTAGATGGTACAAAAAAAAACTAGATTCTCCGCTTGCCAAGTTTGGAAATGATTAACTATTATTTCCAGGTCAATATTGAATAATTATTTTCATAGGTTGATTCTAAGATTGCTCAAATTATTCCTAGTGAAGCTTACATTTCATATACCTCCATGCAATTGTAATATAGCACCCATGATTTGTTAAGTTGAAATATTTTGCGCATGTAAAGTCCATATAAACTCCTTGTCTTCTATGGTGATTAATTTTTCTATATGATCGAAGAAAATGAGTTTTCAATGGGCTATAAACGAGCTCATGATTATGAACAAGAAGCATTTTGATCTTCCACTTGTCAATTTCATTCTTTCTAATATGCATTTTTGCTTTACATTAAGTGTGAATGCTATATCCTCCCTTGCATGGTGTTATGGGTGCTGCATGATCTTGTCCATCAACTAACATGTTGACCTTTGGCTTATATGCCCCTTTTTTATAATATGTAAATTCTTGTTTGTTGATCTTCTTACTCTTGGAGGATCGATAAGATGATGTCTTCCGAATATCAAAACCTTACTTATACGCATATTAGTTATAGGCTTTCATTGCTTCTTGTTGAGTATCAAAGATCATGCCTTCATACAATGCTAAACCTTCAGCATTCCTTAAGTTTGGAGCCTGATCAATACAATCTTTTCCCTTAAAATCTCTCTCTATATGATCATTGTTGAATGAGTTGGAAGTGTCATCAATTGAAATATAATCATGTACATTTTTTTCTCTTCCTACAAAAGTAGTTGGTGTGCTGAATACGACTATCATGTTATTATTGTACATACTTTCCACATCCATGATATATGTAATTTGATTTAAATACTGGCAATAAAATAGAGTTAATATAAGTAGCACTCAAATGCATAGATAAATTTTACTGATGCATATCAAATTGATACCATCTTAAATATCAAATTCCAATTGGTGCTATTCTATTAAAAACAAGTGCTATAGTAAGTAAAATAAAAAATATAGCTAGGCATCTCAAACTACAGCTTATGTTAAGGTTAATCATTTATCATTCACACAGATATGTGCATAAATCAAAGATATGTTAAAAAATCTTTTAATTAGTAAGTCTCAAGTTCTAACTTTATTGATAACATTTAAATGAATTTACCAAACAACATTGATAAAAGAACTTTAGTTTCATTCTGAAAAGAAATTTTTTTCATTAAATATTCTTTTTATCTAAATAGTATATTAATAAATATATTAAATATGATTATTTTTAATATCATAAAAATAATTCTTATCTAACATATCGAAATTCCAAAGTCTAACCATTTACCCTCTTATGAATTATGTGTAGCTTATCCTAATCAAAGAGTCCCTATATTTTCAATATCATAAATTTTTTGAAATATCACGTATATGATATACCTAATGAATTTTTTTTTCTCTAATAAAGCAACAATAGTTAAAATATACCTTGCTGACGAGGTGTTTGTGTTAGAAAGAAAGAGAGGGAGGGAGAGAAGTAAATGCCCGCAAGATGTTTGCACCAGAGAGAGAGTCGATGATGTAGTTGCATCGAGAAAGAGCCGAGAGGTATAGGGTTCTGATGGCACAGCGGAAGCATAGATTTCAAAAATTTTATCAAGAAATTCAAACCATCAAACCCTAACCTAAGATCATCTTGATGATTTACAACCATATACCATACTAACATACCAATATGGAAGGTATAGAAGAATACCTTAGGTTGATGAAGATAGGAAGAAGTTGATATACAATTTTTCCATTAGGCATCCAAGTGTACGCCCTCCAATGGTGATCCATATAGAAACTTGATCAAGATTCTAGCCCTTCACATGTTGGTTCTTGTTGATCAATTCTTCTATGAAGAATCAGATCAACCTATCCTGGCAAAACCATACTATAACAAGTATTAGCATCAATGCCTCTCTCTTTTACTTCTTTCTTCTCTTGATCTTTTCTAATACTCTTTCTAAGCCCTTGTCCTAAGATAGACTTTTTGTCCTAATTAGGATCTTGTCTTAACAAGGGACGAAAGAGAATTATTCAGACAGCTTGGAGAAAAACAACCTTCCCTCTTCCCTAGCCTTTCCTTTTTCTCTTACTTTCCTATTCCCTATCTTGCCTATTTTTCTTTCTAAGTCATCATCCTAAAGAAAACTTCTTATCCTAATTTAGAATTTTGTCTTGACAAGACAAAGGAAGAAGAATAATAGGATAAGGATGTAAGAAAGAAGAGATAAAAACATGGAATGCAGAATCCTCGGGCATGCCTACCTATTTATAGGTAGCGATCAGATGCCAATGGGATTTTCTCATGACCATGCAAACCTTATCTCACACCCATTCACTTTGTCTCACACCTATCTAAAGTCCAGGATATGTGGAAAGCATCAAGAATTAAGTCTAAGAGTTGCTTCAAGCATAAGGACTCTTTAGAATTAATTCTTCGGTGTTTTATCGAAAAGTCATGGAGCTTCATTTTGGCACCAACATTCTCCACCCTTGATCAACATTTCTTAACTTATCTAAGGGCCATAAAATGGGGCACCAAACTTGATGAGGCATGGAAATAAGGGGCGTATGAAGACATTAAGAGTCCATAACAATATGGACTCAAGGTGGCGCATGAGATAAGGATAGGGTTAGGCGCCTAGGGTTTAGCTTTATCCATTTGAATTGAAAACAACTGAAGCATTTAAGCCTTAGAAGCACTCTTAGGTGACTTTAATATTCAGATGTTCATGCCCAAAAATAAATATGCATGACATTTTAAATGGATAAGAAAAGAAAGGGGGCACTCCATCCAATGGGGTGCCACATGGCACAAGGTGCACCATACGAACCAAAACATGTGGCCACTATATTTGGCCAATTCAAATATATGTGGGGCATGTGATAAGGAAAAGAGAGAGCAAATAATGTGATTTAAAGTGACTTTAATCCAACCAAAAATTGGTTAGCCAATAATGCCAAAATATGAACCAAAACATGAATCGAATCCGAATCCGATTCAAACTAGGGCTAGTGTTTGCAACATGTGCTAGCATGTTCAACTTGCAAATATGATCTAATCCGATTAGATCTTTGATTAATTTTTTTTGTGTGTGGCCCATTGGGTTCCACATCTAGTCAGCAATAAGTCTGGATGTGAGTTGACATAATCTTATTAGAATCTAATCTAACCGATTTAGGTCAAATCGAGCTAACCTGATTTTAACAATTAGAATTCTTTTTAATTGATGATCGAATTAAATTCTTTAATTCGATCAAATCTACAAGTCAAGATCGACGTCTAGCAACATATCATAACTATTCAAAAGATATGAAATTTGGTAAAAATATCAAATAAGCCCTTCAATGGCAAGTTATCATGCAATTCATTCCTTCGATCATTCCTACATGCTGAATATATTCATGAGTATGGAATCATGTCAAACTCAAAAACATATTCATATTGATTCTCAATCAACCAATGATGACTCAAATGATGAAGCATTAGAAACTTTTTCTAATCTCCATCTTGCTTTTGGCCAAAAGACTTTTCTGAGTCATTTAAGGATGAGAATTCACAGGATGCGAACTCCTCTTACTAGGAGTGATTGATTTCTTATTGATTGACTCACAACCTTCATCCACACTCCACCACAACAAGAACATCATGTACATATCTTAATGCCATGCTTGGGTATAAACTAAAATATGGATGCATGTGCATAAGATTTCGTGGTGATTTCAGGTCTAAGGATCACTTGCACAGCTTTTGCTTAGAGAACCATCTTTTAACGTGCAAGTAAGACTCCATAAGATATTCTTTATAAGCGAGTCAATTCAGTAAACTCATTTCATAATGAGTGCCTACATTCTTGTATTAGTGTTTCTACACAAGTGGCTTGTGAGATCTGCCATCCTCTCCATTGAGCATACATAGGATGTACTAGTTTATTCAAAATATTGATCCCCGACTCAATATTTCTATGACTAAAAATATTTAGGATTAGAATTTTAGAATTTTAGATCTTACAGGCATGATCCATTTATGTCCCTTAAAATCATTATCCTAATTCATGGGGTTCATTATAATCTTAAATATAATAAGATGCAGCTAAAATGACAAAACAATGCCTTTATTTCATTAATAAATAAAAAATATCATTATATGAATTAAAAATTTATAAAAAAAATAGCCTTGTATCATATATGCGATTGGCTTATAAGGCACTCTTCTTTTAGAAGGTGTTTATACCAAAGAGAGATGGGCAAGAAGTTTCTTCTAATGAAAAATAGAGGAAGAGAGAAAAAAATGTGTTTTGCCAGCAAGAGAGAGGGAAGAGTTTTATTTGGGAGAATTTCTTCCAAGGAGAAATAGAGGAAAGAGTTCAAGAATTGGCAATCTAAATAGCTACCCTTCTCCAAGGCAATATAGATTGTCTCCTAAAAGGTAATATAGATTGCCAAGGCAATCTGAATTGCTATACAAAAAGCATACCAAATACAATAATCTGATGAGCCTATTTTAAATTACCGACAATCTGGATAGATTGTCAACTACCAAATGCAACCTAAAAGATTCTATTGATTGAGCATAACTATCAATTTAATAGGTAGTATAGGGCTTGAATGGAGATTCAATAGAAGATTCTACTGATTAACCATGACTATTGGTCTGATAGATTGTACACATGGTATTGAATCTGAATTGCTACACAAAAAGCATACTAAATACAATAATCTGATGAGCCTATTTTAAATTATCGATAATTTAGATAGATTGTCAACTACTAAATGCAACCTAAAAGATTCTATTGATTGAGCATAACTATCAATTTAATAGGTAGTATAGGGCCTGAACGGAGATTCAATAGAAGATTCTACTGATTAACCATGACTATTGATCTGATAGATTGTACAGGCTGACACATGGTATTAAGTCAGGATGTGAAGCAGTGGGAGACAACTAGCGTCAGTTGCTATAATCACCAAGAGCAAAAGTACGGGCAATGGCTACAGTAGACAATTATTTTATTTTAGTAAAAGTGTTGGCCCATGATCAATTTAATATATTTTTTTATCTCATCATAGTTTTACTTTATGTTTTATCATATGAGTAGCTATAACTTAGATTTCTATTGTAGACCGATATTTAGAGCTAAAATTGGATCAGATATGAATTCTATATCCATATCCATATTTATTTTATTTAATAAATATAAATATAAATATGGATATTACTATAAGAAAATAGGAATTTAGCAACCAAAAAGTTGGTTGCTAAATAGCAAAAATCAATCGCTAATATTATTTATTACTGATTTTGTGATCGATTAAAGTTGATTGCAAAAACCCTGGTTGCAAATATTTTGTGACTGATTTTTTTGGTTGTAAAATTTTGTGATCGATTTAGTAACCAAAAAAAAATTAATTAAAATTTTATAACAAATTTAGCGATCGATAAAAGAATATTTAAAATTTTATGATTGATTTAGCGACCAAAAGTAAAATACTATTTTTAATTTTGCAATCGATTTATCAACTTAAAATTAAAAAAAATTGATCACTAACTTTTAAAAATAATTTTTATTTAAAAAATCGATTGCATAATCCGTTGCTAAATGTATTAAAATATATTAACTTAAAATTGGTCTCAAAATTGATCATAAATTTTATTATACTATTTTTAATTTTAATGTTGATTGCAAAATCAGTTGCTATATTTAATAAAAATTATTAAATTAAAATTAATTTTAAAATCAATCATAAAATCGATCACTAATTTTATTAAAATATTTTTTATGAACATAATCGGTTGCTAAATATTTTTAATTTTTTTAATTAAAATATCAATTATAAAATTAATCACTAATTTTATTCAAAAAAATTTATTAAAAAATTGATTACAAAATCGAACGCTAATTATCTTCAAATTTTTTAAATTAAAATATCGATTGCAAAATCGATCACTATATTTATTAAAAATTATTAAATTAAAATTGGCTTGAAAATTGATCATAAAATTGGTTGCTAACTATTTTTAATTTTTTTAATTAAAATATGGGTTGCAAAATCGGTCATTATATTTATTAAAAATTATTAAATTAAAATTAGCTTGAAAATCGATCGTAAAATTGATCACTAAATTTATTAAAATATTTTATTAGTAAAATCATTCATAAAATTAGTCACTAATTATTTCTTAATTTTTAATTGAAATATTGATCATAAAATTGGTTGCTAATTTTGAGTTAACAAAAATAAAATCCGAAGTCATTAATTTTTTTATGTTACAATGATGGCTTCATTCGTTCCTCCAACATCTTTCCTCCTCCCTCTATTTTTTTTTTTTTTTTTTTTGAAGGAAGAAAACTTTATTTCATAAATTATAGTCTGTGGCACAAGTGAGAGCAGAACCTACAAATATCCATGAACAAAAAGGCTCAGTTCTGAAAAAACAAAATTTAGCAAAGTACCAAGTAACAGTAGCGCTCTCAGAAATCCAAAAACCTATATATCATACTAAAATACATGTGTCAAAATGGAGAACCAAAGAAACAAAAGCCTCACCCAAAGTCCACAAATCACAAATAGAAAAATAAGCCAAAATGCTGTGAGTCTTCTTAAAGTAATATATACTGTAGATGATGCAGCAGTAATGCTGACACTACAAGAAATAAGACAATTAACCATGTAAAAAAAGTGTAGCTAACTATCCAAAAAGCATCATAAAAAATAATTATCGATATAAAATGCATCGGCAAAAAAATGTTGGCAAAAGAAGGGTCGTTGATTCCATTTGTCGATGCTTAAAATTTTACGTCGGCCAATAAATGTTTTGCTGATGCTTTATATAAACGTCGTTGGTTCAATTTATCTACACTTACAGAAAGCATTGGTAAAAAGCTTTTTTAGCGATGCAAAGATAGTATTAGAAATAGTTAATTTATCTATATTTAAAAAATATCAATAAATAATATTTAGCGATGCAAATATTATGTTGAAAAAAGTTTCAATTTACTTATGCTTAATAAGCATCACCACAAGTCTTAATTTTGCGATGCTAAATTTACAACGGAAAAAATTATTATCGATGCTATTTAAGCATTGGAAAATATTACATAGCATTGCCAAATGGGCATGAGACATGCTAGGGCCAAAGGGCTTTGCCTATGCTTATTTGTATCGCTAATTTTGGTGATGCAAGATAAGCATAGATAAATATATTTAGCAATGATAACTAGCATTGGTAAATATCCCATAGCATCGCTAATGATGGCATGCCCGACTTCCCAGCATGCCCTTTAACGATGCTATGTAATATTTACCGATGCTAATTAGCATTGCTAAATATATTTACCTATACTTTTCTTGCATCACTAATTATCCTTTTATCCAAAAAAAATTGATTACTTTTGTACCAATTTTTTATAATTTTTTCTATAAACGTGTAAACAAATAAACATAATATATATATATATATATATCAAAATATTATATTTATTTTTACAACCTTACATGTAGCAAAACAAGTATATATACAATCGTATAAAATATTATATAAAAATATATACATCCATAAAAATAAAGCTCTATAAGCCCAGTTGTATCACAGACTTGCAATAGATTAAAAAATTAAGTTATATTTTCTACAATTAAACAAACATAGCTAATTGTTCTTATTTCTTATGATTAATTAACATTAATATATTATTTATAAAAATAAAAAAATTAATAAAAATGTAAAATATTTGCCGTAGACAATAAGGTAATTACCTATGCAAACACTTAACGTAGGTAATTAAGTCATTTCCTATGTTTATCTAACATCGCCAAATAATTCATAAAAGTATAAAAAATTATTAAAAAAAATTTACTAACATAAATGTAACGTCGAAAATGAGACTAACTATCTACACTTAAGTAAATGTAGCTAATTCTTCTTATTTCCTATGATTAATTAACATTGATAAATTATTTACAAAAATAAAAAATTAATAAAAATATAAAATATTTACTATAGACAATAAGGTAATTACCTATGCAAATACTTAACATAAGTAATTCAGGCATTTCCTATGTTTATTTAATGTTGGCAAATAATTCACAAAAATAAAAAAATTATTAAAAAGGAAAATATTTGCTGACGCAAATTTAACGTCGGAAATAAGCCTCACTACCTATGCTTAATAAATGTAGCTAATTGTTCTTATTTCCTATGATTAATTAACATCGATAAACTATTTATAAAAATAAAAAAAAATTAATAAAATAGTAAAATATTTTTCGATCATACTTTAGTGTAGGCAATAATAGTAAGTACCTACGCAAAAATTATACGCAGGTAATTTGGATTATTGCCTACTATAAATTAATGTTGGTAAATTATTTACAAAAATAAAAAAATTATAAAAAAAGTAATTATCGATGTTAACTGAGCATAGGCAATAAGCTTAACTACCTATGCTAGTTGGAAACATAGGTAATTATATTATTACCTATGCTAGATTAGCATCGGTAAATGTTTGTCAAAAATTAAAAAATCTAAATACACCCATTATCGATGATTTGATCTAAATACCGATGTAAAATTAATGTTGATAATTATTTTTTCTGATGTTTAATTTTAGCATAGCTAATTATTCTAGATTTGCTAACATTTAATTATTTTCGTAGGTAATTATACTCTTTAGCTATGCAAAATATTGCGTAGGTAAATTTTGCATCAGCAAATCTCCTGTTTCTTATAGTGTTAGCAAACTAATTATTTACTAAATGATGAAAACATATAGATTAAAAATAATATAAAATAATACCAATCATAGGAGGATATCTATCATCATTATCGGTGGAGTCATCATTATAGGCATCAGTAGAGACATCGAGAGTTGGTGGGAGAGGCATGCAGCGATATAACTCATCAAGCTTCATCCCAAATGCTACAATCTGGGACCTAAGCTCAACATTGTCATGCTGTAGGGCCGCTATGTCCTCTTGGGATATGCGATGCTCCTCAGCTCGACGTATCTCCTCCTCATGTCTCCTCTCCACCTCACGCAGTTGAGCATCTGCCTCTAGAGGAGCTGGGGCCACAACCACATATCCTAATCCAGTAATATAACTGGATCTCCTACCAAGCACCTCATTATAGATATCATCATCTGTAGATGAAGTGGAGCCCTTAGTGGTGGGCTGGGATCGTATATGCATCATCCACTCCTAATTAAAGAAAAAAATAAATGTAATCAAAACTCTAAACTTCAAAATGAAATTAAACATAGAACTTAATCAATTAATACTTACATGCTTCTCTCTAGTTCTAGGAAGCCACTCTTCCATCACCCAGTGAGGGGTCTTCTCATAGACACAATCTACTTAGGCAGTTATCCTATCTCAATATCCCTCTAAAATTTATAAATGTAAGTACATAGATACACAGATATTCTAAAAAATTATTAGAGATGTATGTATATGTACTTATCAATTCATATTGATGCTATGCAAATGACTTCGATCTGCCACAATGTATCACCTTGAGCCTTGACTAGTTCTTTGTATTCTTTTCACAAAAGATCTAATAAGCAAATGCATTCAACATATTAGTGAATATATTACAATACCACATTAATTCAATAATTCATATTTTTACTATATATAATAGTTATACCCGGTATGCAGGGTCCTCATACTTGGTACAATGAAGATCCCAGTCATGGCATGAAATAATCTTGTGCGGTGTCTCACGTGCCACCACTGCACCACATACATGGAAGATATCCTTTCAGTGGCTATGGAGCTCATATCTGAATCCCTTAAGCAACCTTTCCATATGCCTAAGGATAGCCTCTTGCATGGATTGGGTATCAATTTTCTCAATGTCAAAGTCATGCTGCATAAATAATGTACAATATATAAGATTTAAAAAATAAAAGTTAAGTAATTATCAAATTAAATATAAAATAAATAGAAGGATCTGTATTTAAAAAATATAATATAATTTATATTTAGCTACTTGTAATAGTCGGGGAGGATCTGCTTATGTGGCCTCATAATTTTTTGCTAGTTGAACAGCATCAAGGAAGCATATGCTCCGACAATAATGCCAACCTCACATATGTATGGATCCCTGATGTGGTGCTCAAGTGGCATGATATATCTCAATGGGATGACAACTCTCATCCTCTCCTCGGAATGTGCCCTCCTCCACTCCTCCGGCTTCTCATTTTTGGTGGCTTTATGAGTCCGCCTAATCACTATATCAGCTACAATAAAATAAAAGCTTAAAATTAGTTATTTATATATAATAAAAACTTAAAGTAAATTAAATACAAAAAAACTATAATATATAAAATTAACTTATCATGGCAGAAGATGATGTACCTGCCTTGATAGATAGCTGTTGAGATGAAGAGATACCAACATGTCCATTTTGGCCCCCCCTGTCAGATCATCCTCTTGGTAGCATAGCTTAAAATCAATTATTTATACATGATAAAAAATTAAAATAAATTAAATATAAAAAATTATAATATATAAAATTAATCTATCTTGGCAGGAGATGATGTGCCTATCTAATCAAGAGACTACTACTGAGATGGAGATGTATCGATATCTCCATGTGGTCCTCCCTACCAGATCATTCTATTGGTGGCATAGCTTAAAATAAGTTATTTAACAAATATACATTCAGAGATGGATTTCCAATTTATCAAAAAAGGATAACTCTGCATTAAAATTTTCATACAAAAATTTTGGTGGAGTTTTCTCTAAAATATGGATGTTTCACATATTAAATTATAACAAGCAAAAGCATACAAAACACCACACAAAATATTTAAATTATAACAAGCAAAAGCAATGTATATTATGCTAGTGAAACAATTAAATTAAATGTTTTGAAGCACTATAATCAATTTATAAACTTCAGTAGGGACAAAATAGTAATATAAAAAAATTTATACAATAATTTTTTAATTATTTTTATTATAAAAATTATTTATTTTTAAATATTTTATTTTATTTTATTTATCATTATTATTTTTAGTAATATTATTATTTTTATTAATAAATTATTAATTTATAAAAAAAATATCTTTTAAAAAATATTTTTTTCCTTCCTTCTCCTTCCCCTGCATGCCATAACCCCCCAACCCCTAATCGCTTCACCCCCGGCCCCCTAGCAGTCTGCCCCCGGCCCATTGGCCATTGCATCTCTAGCACCGTCCCCGGCCCCTTGGCCGTCCATGCCACCCCCTACATCGACCCCTAGTCCCCTAGCCTACCTCTATGGGACCAGCCCGCCTCCCCTCCCCCGGGCCCCGATGGTCGTTCGCAGGAACACAAAGCCCCCGTCCTCCGCCCCCCAATGACCTGCACTACCCCCCAGTCATCCACACTACCACCTGCACCGTGTGCCTCCCACCCACGCCCCCCCCAACCCATGGCTTCAACCCCTCCCCCTCTAGCTAGCTAAAATAAAATTAAAAAAAGAGAAAAGGTCTTACCTTTGATCGACATGGATCAAGGGTGAAGCCAAGTAGAGTGGGGGAGTGGGAGCAGCAACAACGAGGGCGGGGGCGTCGACAGTGAGGACTGATGGCGAGAGAGGGAGAGAGGGAGTGAAAGAACCAAGGAAGAGGGAGGGAGAGAGTGAGCACGATTGGAGATGAAAATGGAGGAAGAAATAGGAGGGTAGGAGCGGGTTTGGTGGGAGATGAAAATGGAAGAAAGTGGGGAAAAGGGTTTCAGCTTTACCTTTTTGCAAATATTTATCGATGTAAAATTTGCATAGATATAGAGCATAATTACTTACACAAAAATTTTGCATCGATAAATAAATGATTTATCTATGCTAATTTAGCATTGACAAATTTTTTACAAAAAATAAAAAAATAATAAAGAAATTTAACCATTTGCTAATTCTACGTTAGCATAGGAAATTAACTTAATTACCTATGCAAGAAGGAAACGTAGGAAATTAGGCTTATTGCCTATGAAAATTTTACATCAATAAATATTTTTTTAATTAAAATTTTTATTTTTATAAATAATTTGCTGCTATCTAAATATTTATAGCATACTATCAAAATTTTACTTTAATCGAATATCATTATCATGGTCAATTTAGCATGAAATAATTTCAACTGTTAAATAAAAAATAAGTGATCAAAAGATCAAATAGTATTTGATTAAGGCAATTTTTTAGATAAATAATCTTAGCTACTACTTACATTATTTGTATGGTGGTAATCGTAAAATCTAAACCATGCATGTATAAACCATTCATTGTAAGCATATCTTACAAAAGTATAAGTATAATTATTTAAGGACCTTAAGAATAAATATCAAAAGACATATAGTTTTAAATTGTTCATATACATGCAATTTAAATTTTACAATCACCACCATACAAATGATCAAAATAATAGCAAAGATTTTTTATCTAAAAAATATCTTCTAATCGGATGCTATTTGGCCTTTTGATCACTTATTTTTAATTTAACGATCAAAATTATTTCATGCTAAATTGACTATAATAATAATATCCGATTGAGATAAAATTTTGATAGTGTACTATAAATATCACTGAAATCATCATTGTAAATATTTGGATCCATCAGTAGTTTCTATCTATTAGATCATTATGTGGTCATTCATGATCGTCGAAATCAAATTTTATTAATCGATAAAGCTAGGGCTATCAGATCGAGGCAGACTTTTATAATGATATTCTAATGATAATTATTTAGATAATAAATAATAAAAATAGATGTTAAATTTTAAAATTATTTTGACAAATTGTTTGTGAAAAAATTATTTAAAAAAAATTGCCGATGCAAAATTGCGTAGGCAATAATCTTAATTGCCTACGTTTTTGTCTTACATAGGTAATAAGCCTCATTGCCTATGTTAACTTAGCATTGACAAATGATTTTATTTTTTATTTTCATAAAATATTTTTTGATGCAAAATTAGCATAGGCAATAAGGCTTATTGCCTACGCAAATTTTGCATGGACCAATGTTTTCTTTTTTATTTATTTTTTATTTTAGTAAAATATTTTTCAATGCTAAATAAGTGTAGGCATTGAGTTTAATTGCCTAGGTTTAAATTTTGCATAGGTAATTACCCTCATTGCCTACATAAATTTAGCATCGGTAGATATTTTGCTAAAATAAAAAATTACTAAAAAAGAAGAAGGTTTGCGGATATTAAATAAGCATAGGCAAATAGGTTAATTACCTATATTTCAATTTTATATAGGCAATAAGTCTAATTGTCTATGCAAATATGGTGTCGAAAAATGATAAAATTAATAAAAAAATATTTTCAGACGCCAAATAAGCATAGGCATTGAGGTTAATTGCCTACGTTTCAATTTTGCATAGGCAATTACTTCATTGCCTATGCAAATTTAGCGTCGGCAAATATTTTACCAAAATAAAAAATATTTGCCGATGCTAACTAAGCATAGGTAATTAGTTTAATTACCTACACTTCCATTTTGCATAGGCAATAACCCTAATTGCCTACGCAAATTTTGCGTTGGCAATTGGTTTGTCAAAATAAAAAAATTAAGACTACTCATTATCTATATTTTGATTTAAATGCCGATGCTATATTTACATTGATAATTATTTTTTTCGATGCATTTTTTTAAGCATAGCTAATTATGCCTATTTTGCTGATGTTTTTGGTTTTACGTAGCCAATTATTCTCTTTACCTATGCAAGATTTTGCATAGGTAAATCTTGCATTGACAAAAGCCCTGTTTGTTGTAATATGAAAAGGATAAATTCTGTAAAAAGCCTAAATAAATTTCTGAACAAAAGTTTGAAGTATATGAAAAGTAGATAGTATACCCACAAACCCATCAGTATCATCGTTCAGTGGGACATCATTTGGGACAAAATAATACCAGCAGCACAAAGCAACCGAGCAAGAAAAACCCAACTAGAGAATCCCCTTATGCAGCAAATGCAAACCAATAACCAATGCAGCCATTAGAGTGACATTGGTAGGATGCCCAACGGTTGGGGATAGAATAAAACCTATGAATAAGAGCCAACTCCCATCAGAAGCAGACACTTGAATAATATCATTTGGGAGGTAAATGGGGTGCCACCTAAAAGTCCGCAAAAGGCAAGAAGAGATAGTAGAGATATAAATCCCATCAGTGAGAACATCATCTGGGAAAGGGCTAGAATAGGTGTCCTTGTTTGCACTGAATGTATTCAGCTTTTGCCAAGAAAAAGCTATGAAACACAGCTTGAGCCACAGAAGATCCCACTGGGAACCACAATACTTCCAAGTATCACAGGCTATAGGAAATTGCTGAAGATGCTTACCTAGCCGGACCAATAACCGGGAATGGATTAAAGAACATCTCCCAGCAACCTGTAAAGCACACCAGAAGGTCATACTGTTGGCAAAAGAATAAATGCATACGCTGCCTTTTTGGCATCCAAACAAACCCCAAAGGTAATAATTGACATCAGTGATTTGAGAGCAAACTTGCGATATAACTGATATGAATGTGAATGTTGCATGTGGACACGGGTGTCGGACACGGCAAATTCATAAAATCTAGACGAAGCAATATAAAAGGCATATATACACAAGCATGTGAACATGTGCAAAAGTTTGACGATATATATATATATATATATAATTCATAAAATCTAGACAAAGCAATATAGGAGGCATATATACACAAGCATGTAAACATGTGCAAAAGTTTGACGTCATATATATATATATATATATATATATATATATATATGTGTGTGTGTGTGTGTGTGTGTGTGTGTGTGTATATATATGTATATGTGTGTGTGTATATATATATATATAGATATATATATGTATATATATATAATTCATAAAATCTAGACAAAGCAATATAGAAGGCATATGTACACAAGCATGTAAACATGTGCAAAAGTTTGACGTCATATATATATATAGTCAGATTAAAATTAGATTGATCGGATCTAAATTCAAATCTGGTCAGATCAAAACTCTATAATGAAGATCTTATATCAATGAACCAAACCGTTAAATATGATTTACTACCTCACTGTAAGAAAATTGTGCATTAATGACCAAATCCAATGAGATCACGTTTAGGTTGCCACTAATAATACGTTATTGTGAGGATTTGTAGTTGTGGTCAAAAATGATTATGTATTTGTGACTGTTTGCACAGTGCATCATACTTAACATGCTTTAGTGAGGGTATTTTGATAGTGGTCAGTATCTAAATGCATATTCTGACGGCCATATATATATATGGTGATTTGAATAAATTGTATTTGTGATGGCTGACATAGGTTGGTCATTATTGACGACTGATTTAGTGACCAAAGATGATGACGCTCATTAAACATATTGTTTTTATGATCATTTTCTATGGCCGTCACAAATGCTTGAATCAGTTTTAACCATTACAACTTTTTAATGATGTACGTATTTTATTTCTCACAAAAGAGTTGTCAGTAATGAACCTTGTATATGACTACCGTCACTATTTAGTTGGCATAGTGATCAAAATTTATTTAATTTTTAGTGACCATATTAGGTAATCAATATTGAATACTATTTCTTAGTGAGAGAGAGTAAAAGGCATTATAAATACAAGGATGGAAAATTAGAACCCATATCTATATTGAGGGGAAACACTTTGTGCACTGCCTGTGATGCAGCCCATGTGCATAGCACGCGGGGCCGAAAGAATTTTTTTTTTTTTTCAAGTGCCATGCTCTGGCCTGCACATACCAATCATCATGCACAGTGTAGCTCATTTTGCACCACACACGATGCAATAAAAATTTTCCCAGTATTGAGTAGTAGTCATTATAATAAGGTAAAGTGCCTTTATCCCTTCATAAGTTAGATTTTTAATCATTTTCTGCCATGCATAATATTAACTAACTATTTCTTGATATTTATATAGAAAGAAAAATTGGTGTACGAGCCTACCAGATTTGAAATCCTTTTCGCCACATATAAATGGAAAGATAAAATGCATCAGATGAAACTGCAAAAAATGTTATGGTAAATGTAACACCCCACCCTTAGTATCGGGCAGAGGTGCTACACCCCAATCCTACTAGAGCTGAGCTGAACTACAACATCGTCTAATAATCTGCTTTTATTTAATTTGATCAATCCTTTAACCTGTAACACAAGCATTTCAATTTAACTTAACCTTTCTTAAAACCAAACTCAAAATTTTATTTATCAACCACACTCTATATATACAATTCATAAGTAAAATATACTTAACATTCTCTACAAACATATAACACTCTGCTCTGATATCAAATATGTAACACATCATAAAATGATACTCCTACAAGCTATCACACTTAGCTCAAATACATAAAACATCTTTAAATACATTCTTCTCATAAGTAACATAGACTACTCAAATATATCAACATCTCAAAATACATTCTCAACATTTGCTTACATGAACAACTCAAATATCATGAAATATACTCTTCTCTTTAGCTAATACAATCGACCTTTTACTAGTATAAATGTTGATGAAAATGCTATTGCCTTAATTCTATACCTAGCTATCATGCTCTAAAACTGTAATAAAAAAGAGTGAGGGGTGAGACCTAAGTCCCAGTGAGTGAATAAACCATCTAATAGTAGAGAAATAAAAAAGTACAACTATAATGCTCATAATAATGTGTATTCCATAATACTATCATGCTTTTTAAATAAAACTTTTATATGCTGAACATGCACAAAATTGTGTAAAAGTACTTTTTTCAAAGCTATGAAACTAAAAACTGTTGAGCTACCACCAACTATCCCACAACGCACCCCTACCATGGTAGTCAAAATGGAGCATCTGATATTACTAAGCCCCCATGGGTATACTATATTCACAAGAAGGTGCCGGCTGATTTCTACTATCTCAAGCTAGACCCCACTGGGCATAATAAAATTGCTGATACTATGGTACACCCAAAAAGTTGATTACTCTTATGGGTAGCCTACTAGAAACATACATATTCGATAAAACTCAAATGTCAATGAGCTATTTTAACACATTCCAAAACATAATGCCATGCTATCCAAACTAAATACATATACTCATATACATATTTTTGAATAACACTTTAATAAGCTCCATTTCCTATTTTCTTGTTTGCATTAATATATATATGAGCTAAAAAATGGTAAAAAGTAATTTGCTTTATAAAATTTATCTCTTTTATAACAAATACTATAAAAAAAAAATACCAAGGTTAGATAGAAAACCCACTCACCTCAGCCCTAGCTAGATACTGTGCTATCTTTCTTCTTTTGGTGCTTAAGTCATCTGAAACGTCCTCTTGAGCTTGCTTCCTTTCCTAACAAGTGGTATATCAATTTCACACTACATGATTCGTAGATATGAGAATGCATGCTTTATTCTAAGCTTATTTTTTTAACCCATCTATGTCTTGCCTTTATGTTATCTTGATTTCTTATCTAGGTTTAACTAAGCTCTAATTACAACTCAAAAATTCCCATCTATCTCAAATGCATTATCCTTTCCTATACCATTTCAAATTTGATCAAATCATGATTCTAATTCATGTGATGAATTACTTTAAGAAATTCAAAAGAGAAAAAGGGTCAATCAAAATACCCATTCTAATTCAAGTCTCAATCTCTAATTCAATTCTTTAAAATATTAAATCTGAAAGCAGTCATCCCAAGTTCAATTCACTCACCCTAATTCAAGGATCACTTTTATGATTTCATTCATTATAACATACTATACACTTACATTAATACAACCCAATATGATACCCAAATATGAAATACATACCTTGCTTCAGTACTTGCTGGACTCTTATGCTTGCTTTGCTCTACGGTAGATCTTTGACCTTTCCAAATCTTTAATTTCACTTTATCTTTTTTTGCCTTAATTTAAGTTCAGTGAAACCTCAAAATAATTTCAACAAAGTTTAGCCTTTCTACCATATTTTGTTCTTTATAATCTTTCTTATTCTTACTTTTCTCCTATCTTGCTGGGTTTAGTCTAAGTTAGTCAAACCTCAACATATCCCAAGATTTTCCAGCAATTTTAACTGTATTTTAATCCTCATGATCTATTTTAGATTTAGCCATACAAAATTTCCAACTTAATTGCTAACCAACCAAGAAATTTTTTGTACAGAAAGAAGACAGCAAAAATTTCTCTTCCAATCCGCTTTCAAATTTATCATCCACATTACTAAAATCTTCTATTTAAAAGAAATCATCCAAAGTTTACTTTAAATCAAGTTTAGAAAATAAAAACCTTACCTCAAGCTGCTAGAACCCTGTAGAAATTCTAAAATCCACTTCTTTCCTTCCCATGTTCAGCATCCTTTCTTTCTTTAATTCCTTTTATCACCAAGTTCCCTTTGTTCTAGTTGAATCCCTCAAATCTTTTGACTAAGAATACACCTTCTCCAGCCCTCTCCCTCTCTCTTCTAGCTATATATTATAACCAAGAAAATCAAAACGGAGGAAAAAGAGGACCAATGGTTAGTAGAGGGGAAAAATAATAAAATAAAACTATCATGTTATGTGTCACTCCTCTAGAAAGCCAATACACCTCTCCTTTTCTAACTCCCCCTCTTCTTGCTAAGTAGCACAATCCAAGAAGGTCAGCTATTAAGTTACTTTCCAAAAATCCATTTAAAACAAAACTTTTAAAGCTGCAGGCCCAGTATTGCCTCACTATTTCCTGCTGGTCGAGTCGACTCAATATTGAACCTAGTCGGCTCGAACCCCTAGATTCCAGAATTTACTTTTGATTACAAATACTTATTATCCACTTGTCACCCACACAAATATTTCTCTAAATATCCTTTAAAACATCACTTATTGCATGCTCAATAACTACCAAAATTTAAGTTTAATGTCACTATTATCAATCTAACTTCTCAATCATTTTAGGAGAATTTGGAGATTCAACATACTCACTCATCCAGTGCCTCTCTTTGCCATCCAAATTTAAGCTTCAATAATCATCAAGATTTGACTTCAATAACTCAATTATTAATCAAACTCCCAACTCATTTTTCTTTCTAATTTAACCATCAATCTTATACTTTATGGATATTATCAAATTTATAGTTAAATGCTCAGTCATGCTATATATGGATGAAATGCAGCGCCATACACAAAAATAATACTACATAATAACAAAATTTTCTTAAACTTTCATTACAAAAATTCAGACTATTAGCAATGGCGAAATGCCATCACTAATAGTCCTTCCATCATCGCTAATAGACCCGTCGTTGCTAATACCATCGTAAAAGCTAATATGAAAAATTTTTATCACTAATTGCCACTATTAGTAAAGGCAAAAATTGCCATCGCTAATAAGAATATTAGCGATGGCTTTAGATATGAAATAATTTCATTACTAATTATATTTTAATATAAATTTTTTAAAAAAATTAAAAAATTATTAGCGATGGCACTTTCATTGCTAATGCCATCGCTAATGATTATTAGCGATCAATCTTACCATCGCTAATAACATCTCTAATATTTTTTAATTTTTAAATGAAATAAAAAAATATTTTAATAAATATTAACGATGATAATTTAATCTCTAATACTATCACTAATAGTTATTAGCGACGAAGCTACCATCACTAAAATCGATGCTAATAGTTAATTTTATTTTTTAAAAAATTTATAATAATATTTTTTAAAATTTATTTTAATTAAACATAATAAATTATAATTTTTAATATCTATTATAATTAAAATTTAAAGATAATATGATAATCAAAAATTAAAAACTAATTATATTATATTAAAAATAAAAATTATATAATTTTTTTATAGGCAACATCAAAAAAAATATAATACATAAAATAATCAAGTCTGATCCTCATTGTCGTCCATCTCCTCCTCCTCTCTAGTAGCTGATAGATGAGAGCTGGATGTCCCAGCATCCTTAATAAAAAAAATAAAATAATATTAGTAAGCTTTAATATAGAAGCATATCTTTCGATATGGAGATATATCTTTCGATACACTCTTTTGATTCTCGAACAGATTATTTTTATATATTTCATTCGATGATACAGAGCTATAGATACCTCTGGCCCATTGATTGAATAGTTAGATTGAATTTTTAGCCTCTAAATCCTCTTTCTAGACTCAAATCTAAATATACGAAGCTTCTAAAAATGAAAACTTAAAATAATTAAAATAATTTAATAATATAATTATTTAATATGATGGCTGAAATGATGAGTCTAGCTGATCACATAGCTACAGGTTTCGAAGAAGTTCCATAATCGTATCATAGATGGCATCCAAGAGGCTCTGAGATTGCTAGCTCAAAAGCCTTTACACAGCCTCCTTCATGTGCGCATTGCTTTAGGTCTGGGATGTCGAGGCCTGTGAGAATGCTAAAGAATATCGAGATGATGGAGAGTCGAAACTATAGCCGAATCCTATGATCCTGCTCCTACTCACTCCCTAGTAGTGCTGAGCCATCTCTCAAGGTCAAGGAGGGGCTAAGAAGATGGGTCATCGTCGTATCTCTCAGCAACGTACGTTACATAATGCATCTACATAGTTCAAAAATATATTAGTTGTAATATAAAAATTATATCCTATAACAACTTAGTTAGTAAATAAAGTTTGAAGTTCTTACCATGATCCGTCGCGATGTAGAATCTAAATAGTCTCCAGTCCTTCTAGATTGGTGTGTGGCCCACCATAACTATAGCTGATCTGATGGATGATCCAGCTACTGTGTCTACAATAAGTAAATAATAAAATTAAATTAATTAAAATATGCATATAAAAGTTTTATAGTTCTAGTGAAGAGTTTTGGTATTGATTTTTAGTCTATCGATCACAACATGTGTGCCAACTGAGCTGCCCATAAGCCTGATCGGATCCTGCTGGGCGACCTAGTTCTATCGGGCCCTCTGCAACCTACTGAAGTATTCTCACTGCTTTATTGGTCATAAAGAATCTGTCATATATCTGTCTACATTTAATGATCCATGAAGGATCTTTAGTCCGATGGTGATTGAAAATTGGAGTGCTAGATGATGGACTGCCTGAGGCTATAGAGGCCATCTCAAAGCCTCCATATGGCCACCTCCTTGAAGATCTAATGGCCAACCTTCTCATCATGAGGAGTCTTGAATTGGTCCTGCAAAATAAAAGCAAGTGTGTATTTATATGTAATTAAAATACCAATCTATCAAAAATTTAAAATTAAACTAGTTTTGACTTACCATAAACATCTTCTAGGCTGCATCATGAGCTCCAAATGGTTGGCTGAAAAACTCATTCACCTACCCCTGCATCAAGCATTAGATGATGCCGGTAACCATACAAGATACTCCAACTTTCTAAATGTGCTGCAAAATTGATTTTGAAAAAGAAATGTTAACTCTAGAATTGCTAAATTATAAATATATTAATTGAAGTTGTAGTACTTACGAGTGGCTTTGAATGTAGATGAGCTGTCTATCCTCCGATCGAGTCGGAGGTGCTACGAGCCGGACGGGTCCTCGACTATGACTCTGTGTCTGTGAGTCGATCACTACTACGTGTGACTATAGGGTCACTAGTGACCCCCTATCATCCAAACCCGAGCATAAAATATCTAATATAAAAAATATTATATTAGTTTGCAAAGGATAAAATAATAATATCTAAAATATTAAAATTTAATTACCATCCAGTATGAAATGTACGGAACCATGCGAGCTGGCTGCATGATTGTTCTCTCCTCGAGAGCTCTATCCTTGGTTGGAACGGCTCCAACCTCTAGAAGACATGATGCATAATCTCTAAAAATAAAAATAAAAATCAAAGCAAGTAGATGACCTAAATATTAGTTAAAATAAAATGTCTATCAAAACATAATAAGATGATCAAAATTTAACTCATGTATAATAAAGATTGTTAGTTAGCATCTGCAATGTATCAGCAGAAAAATAATTCTCGTCCAACAATACATGATAATATGTTGTTCTGCTGGTCCCCTGATTTAGGTATTGTCTGATTCTCATCCAGCAGTATATGATAATCCCAGTACATGAAAATATGAAGAAGGCTCAAATCTACCATTGAAAAATAAGGCATTGTAAGTTCCTGTGCACCTTTAACCATGAAGTGGCTACAAGCGGTTGTTTGCGATGTAACAAACCATCCAAGCTTGCCCTGCATTGCAAGTTCCTCTACACCAAAGTACAGTGACATGGCTGCAAGTGGTTGTCTGCAATGTAATAGACCATCCAAGCTTGATCATACAACAACAAGAACAAAATGCATCACCTCCATTTAGGTGCATCTCACATAAGCAGTCATCATAGCCTCTTTGAGCCCTTGACCGCCTCCTCAAGCTATGAACCAAAAAAATAAATTTTATTAAAATAAAATAATAATTTAAAAATAAAATTTATGTGCTTGTGCAGTCTAGTCATCTGGCAAGCTCCAAGTCCACATGCATGGGATGCGCATCTTAACCATCCTCATTTGCAATGATGTCCTTTACTTTTATGATTATGCTTTTGAAAATGCTGCACTCTTAGTTCAAGGATCGGCTCATTATTTTTATAAGAGATGTATCAATGGATAAATACTTGATAGTGATACAATAGTTATCCATTCATATAAGACTGGATTTATGCCAAACTACAAGCATTGGTACCTGTATAGGAAGACGTGAGAGACAATATGCATGGACGAAAAGCTCTACTTGTCTAATACGTTTGCTGATGTATAAGAGCTTAATGGTGATAGGCTAGAGCATATGATTAGCACTTTTGGTGGCTTTAATCTGGTTGTCAATGGAAGCCCATATAATAATCTTTCAAGTAGCAACCGCCATAGTCGTGATGGACTATTGGAGTTGCTATAGTTATAGCCTTGCTCTTAGCCTCTAGTGGGTAGCAACCCTATAGAGGATAAGCATGGCTATAACCATAGCAACCTTATAATCCATCATGAGTATGATGATTGCAATCTAAAAGATTATTACATGGGCATCTATCAATAACCATATCAAACACCAAATGTGTTAATCATCTGCTCAAGCCTGTCACCATTAAGCTCTTGCACATCAGTAAGATCTTGGACAAGTAGAGCCTTCGAAGCCCCTTCAATTGTCTCCCATATTTTGATCCTCATACAGGTACCAATGCTTGTAGTTTGGCATAAACCCATTCTTATATAAATAGACAACTATTCTATCCCTATCAAATATTTTTTTATTAACATATTTCTTACAAGGATAACAAGCCCATCCTTGAAGCCCAAACTAGAGTGCTCTACATGTTGAGACTAGAGCACGCATGGCACATCTCGGCCCTCTGTTTGCACCCCGAATATTTTCTTGATTCGAGTGCTCTGCATGCCGACATCGAAGCATACAAAACACATCTCAGCCCTATGTTTGCAATGCAGCCCGAACCTTTTCTTGGTTCGAGTGCTTTGCATGCCAAGACTGGAGCGTGCGGGGCACATTTCAGCCTTGTGTTTACATCCTGAATCTTTCCTCGATTCGAGTGCTTTGCATAACGAGACTAGAACATGTAGGGCACGTCTCAGCCCCATGTTTGTAGTCCAAATCTTTCCTCGATTCAAGCACTCTGCATGCTGAGATCGGAGCACGTAGAGCATGTCTCAGCTCCATGTTTGCAATGCTGCTCGAACCTTCTCTCAATTCGAGTGCTCTACATGCTAAGACTGGAGCACATAGGGCACGTCTCAGTCCCGTGTTTGTAATCCAAACCTTTTCTCAGTTCGAGCGCTTTGCATGCCGAGACCGAAGCACACAGGGCATGTCTCAACCCCACCAAGATCGAAGTATGCAAGGCATGTCTCGATCCCATGTTTGCAATGCTGTCCGAACCTTTTCTCGATTCGAGCACTCTATATGTCAAGACCCAAGTTTTGTATAAATTAACACTTAAGTAATTAATTTTTTAAATTTTTAATTATACTTAATTAATATAATTTAAATAAAAAAATAATTTTTAGTGATGGTATTAGCGATAGTTAATACCATCTATAATACTCACAATAGACGAAGGCCACCGTACAAGACTGAGGTATGGGTTGGCATGCAAGAATTTAGGCATAAAAAGGCACATGCAAGCAGGGACTGAGGCTTAGGCTTGAGGATGCGGCCATGAATGAAAGCTTGGGGAGACAGGAGGTGGGTCGGGAAGGCTAGAGATGGTTGAGGGCTTGAGGAGATGGGTAGGGTGCAGCCGAGGGCAAGCCATCCGATCGAGGAAAAGAGGGGGTGGCGGGGGTACCGAAGGGCGGGAAAGAGAGGGGTGGTAGGTCAGAATTTTAGGAAGACAGGAGGAGTGTTGCCTACTAGACAACCCAAGAGGGGGGGTGAATTGAGTTATTAAAAATTTTAATGAACTTAGTGAGAGATGTGCAGCTAAAGCAGAATACTATGCAAGATAGATAAATACAAAATAATAGAAAAAAGGACTAACACACACAAGTAGAAACAACCACACAAATGCAGTGAGTTTATAGTGGTTTGGTGCACCTCCAATACCTACGTCCACTTCTCAGGCAACCCCTTAAAAATTTCCACTATAATCACCTGATTATAGCGTATTTGTTTTCACTAGGCTCACAAACGAATCCAATTGATTTTAACATAGGTCAACCAATCAAACCTTCACAAGCCTTCAACTTAAGGATCTCCCAAACTAAACTAAGTTTGGTACAAGGGAATCCCCTTTTAGTATTAGCCCCAGCTAATATAGTTACAAACTAATTGAAAGAAAAACAAATACAACTCAGAAAGACCCTATTTTCTAGTCGGATTATTGTCATTGGAGCTTTAGTTTAGGAAGCCTTGAATGCTGACAATGAATTCATTTCTTCCTTTTTTGATTGAACTTTAATGATCTCAAGAAAAAATTGATTGAAAGTAGGTAAGCCTTCTTGTAGATAGAAAAAACTATAGGCTTGCTCTTTCTTTTCTATTCTCTATATTTTGGGCTTGAATAGTATTTTTATTTTATATTTTTCTTTTTTTTAATAATTTTCAAGGAGTTCCAATTGATATGACATGGATTCTGACCAAATAGTACCATTGGAGGATGAAAATATACATTGAAAAATGATTCTGGGCAAAGATAGATTGATGCAGAACTAGCTATTGTATTTGTCAGATGACATCGAGCTGGCTCCATTCTAGCTTCAGGCTGGCTCGAGCAGAGATTCTCCATAAGACAATGTTCTGTCCTACTAAGATAGCTAGCTTGATTCTATGTCAGACTGTTTCAATCAACAATTCACAAAAATCAAGTTTCTGGGCATTGGGCTGACTTGATCAGTAGTTTTCCAAAATTGATCTTCAACCTTTTTGAGATAGCCGACTCAGATCCAAATCAGGTTGGCTCAACTGTGTGCCAAGCCAAAGAGATAATTGCATGCCATGTCAGAGCTGGCTCGAATCAAAATGGGTCAGCTCAGCTTTTGAGGAGGAATTCTTCTTCTTATTTTAAAAGCATTTCAAGGACTTTTTCAAATAACTTGAAGGAACTTGATTTGATTATGGAATCTTCCAACAGCCTTTTTCTTTCTACAAAAAATAGACTTTGACATTCTTGAAAAGTATTAGTATTAAGATTATACTCTAATATTTTGTAATCATTAAAATCATTCCTGGGGGCAACAATCTCTCCCTTTTTGGTGATGACAAAATATTGAGCATATTAAAGTAAAAATATATTATGGATTTAAAGAGATATATAATGAGATATTGTAAATTTTAATATGCACAAGTACTGTAAATTCCAATATGCACAAGTAATTTTGATAATTTAGAATGTACAAACATTAGAAGGGATGGATGCTTTACAAAGTTAAGATATATAATAGCTTATATTAGCTCCCCCTTAATGAATGTATTTTATCCATGATAATCTTTAATTTAATTAAGGATAATTAATTGAATAGAGATCCAATTTATATGCTCAAGTATTTCTTCTCCTTCTTTTTGTCAATCATTAAAAATGATAAGTAGAATAGTAACATTACAAACATTGCAAGCAAAGTTTTCATTAAAAGAAGAAGTTGACTACAAGTTTATATTATTTACAAAAAAGAGATAACCAAATAATACATCAGTAGAGTTCAAGTCAAAATCAAAAAGACTAGAATAAAATAAAAAGACTAGATTTTGGTCCAAGATGGCTATTCCTCATCTAAGGAAGAAAATTCAATGATGGGACTAGAAGTAGAGGTGGAGGGTGCAGATGGCTTGCTCCAGGTTCTTGCAAAGGATCTAGGGTTAGCAGTGGAAAAACTAGTGCCAGGTCTTACAGTGGTACTGAAGGGGGGTATAAAAGTAGAGGACTAAGACTAGCTAGGAAAGCGTCTAGGCTGAGATGAAGGAGGGGAAATCCGAGAGACTAGATCATCCAACTTTTGATTAAATCTCTGAAGTATTGAAATAATAATTTCTGTGCCATCCTACTAGGTGATGATAAGTTCTTCAATCATTCTAGTAATCTTGGCCACTTCTCCAGTTAGTACCTTAATCTATCTAGAAGATTTATTATTTTTTTTTCAAAATTTTGAGCCTTTGAGACAAATTTGTTATTTGTCGATTAATCATTTCAATCTGTCCCTCAGATGAAATTCTCTATTCTTCTAAACTATGAGCGAACTGGAGTTTGAGGTCAAAAATTATGTCATTCAATTTCTTAGAGATCTTTCCCACAAGCTATTCTACAATACTATCAATTGAGAGATTCGAAAAAGCTACAAGTGTGCGAGAAGAGGTTGGATGATGTTCTCCAGCAACTGATCCTAATGTCAGTGTAGGTACAGGGGATGATGGAAGAGCTATAGGTGCTAGAGAGGAAGGCCTAGCTGAATTTGAAGAAGAGGAGGATTCTGATGCATAAGGATGTACTTCTCACCTTCTCTAATCCAAACACCATTTTCCTTCTAGAATTTCATCTGATGTAAAGTTTGAATTGTGTAGTAATCAGTGTGAGTGAGAGAGTTAGAAATTTCTTCTTCCAAGTCAATACCTGCTTCGATGAATAGAAGAGTAAAAACCATTCCATAAGATAGGCAGGCCTTTCCTTTTGGTCTTCTAGTAGCACTTTTAATCTGTTCCAGCATCATGAAGGCAAGTTTAATGGAGTTCCTTCTACCATGTAACTTATTACAGCCAGATCTTTTGAGGATAACTAGTCAAACCTTCCAATTCTTGGAAAGAAGATTCTGTAAATCATACTGTGAAGAAGCTTGAGTTTGACTAGGAGAATGTTTGCATTGTAAATATCCTGATGGTCTACATGGTCTTGCAAAAAGCCTCTTTAGACCTTCAAAATCATTCTGAAGACTGGGAGCACGAATTCCACCATGTGGCATTTGAAGAAGGTGCCCTAATCTCCTTTGATCTAGGATAATTTTCTTTTCGTTAACCTCTGACCAGAGGGAATCAGCACCAATCCTCAGATTTTCAAAATATTCTCTAACTAATCATGAATAGGTGAGTATATCCAAAGAGCAAATTTTTTCCCACCCTTACTGTTGAATCCATGACCCAATCCAAAAATTTTCTTCATTTAGGAACTTCAAACTGACCTTTCTCCCAATAGTGACTGCTCTAGAAGCCATTGAAGGTCGATTTGGGGAGGTAGAAGGCACTGAGCTTGTTGTTCCCCTTCTTTTCGAGCGAACATTCAGTTGTTCCTCTGTGCGGCACTTCTTTGAGACTTTCTTACGAGATTTGGGTACCATTCTTTTGGATTTTGGGGGATTCAAAGAATGGAAGAGAGGGAAAGAGATTAAGAAGGATTTTGGAGAGGAGCCAGAAAAAGGTTAAGGGTAAGCTCAAAATGATGAATAGGGCTTTCGGAATGACAATGACTTAAGTAAGAAATTAGGCCCCCGACCATCGAGCAAGCCCGATTTTCAATCGAGCCAACCTGATAGCCGAGCTACCTTGATGGTACATTCGAGCCAATCCGAGCAAATAGATTGGATAATTTTTTTTAAATAAGATAATTAATCCATTTAATTGATGAACAAAAAAGATAGAGGGACCATCATTTATCTAATGAGGACAGCATATTCCTAATTCATCTCTAATTGCATTAAATTTATCTTCATTCAAGGATTTTGTAAAGATGTCTACTAATTGATTTTTAGTTGAAACAAATTCAAGTATGATGTCACCATTTTAAACATGATCTCTAATAAAGTGATATCTTATTTTAATATGTTTCATTCTAGAGTGTTGAATGGGATTTTTGGTTAAATTTATGGCACTTGTGTTATCATATTTTTTAAAAAAATATTTTGATCAATGCCATAATCCTTAAGTTGTTGCTTAATCCTAAAGAGTTGAGCACAGCAACTTTCGGCTGCAACATACTCAGCCTCGGTCGTAGATAGTGTTACAAAATTTTGCTTTTTGCTGAATCAAGAGATTAAGTTTAATCCAAGAAATTGACATATACCAGAATTACTTTTTCTATCAATCCTACCATCTCCATAATCAGCATCTAAAAAACCTACTAAATTTATTGAAGTTTGCTTAGAGTACCATAATCCTAAGTTTTGTGTTCCAAACAAATATCTTAATATTTTTTTAACAATAATCATATGAGATTCCTTAGGATTAGATTAAAATCTAGCACAAACATAAATACTAAAGAGTATATTGGGTCTACTAGCAGTTAAATATAATAGAAAACTAATTATACCTCTATAAAGTTTTTGATTGATACTCTTATCATGTTCATCTTTATCCAATTTGCATAATGGGCCCATGGGTGTGCCAATTTTCTTTGCATTCTCCATTCTAAACTTCTTTAAAACTTCTTGTATATACTTGATTTGGAAAAGAAAAATGCCTTCCTTAGTTTGTTTGATTTGAAGTTCAAGGAAAAATGTTAGCTCTTCCATCATGCTCATCTCAAATTCGTCCTGCATCAACTTAGCAAATTCTTAATAAAGATTTTCATTAGTTGAACCAAAAATGATATCATCAACATAAATTTGAACGACTAGCAAATCTAATTTCTTTCTTTTTATGAACAGTATAGTGTTTACACTTTCCTTAGAAAAATTATTATTAAGCAAAAATTTACTTAATCTGTCATACCAAGCTCTTGGTGCTTGTTTCAGTCCATACAGTACTTTATTAAGTCTAAAAATATTATTTAAAAAAAGATGATTTTTAAAATCTAGTGGTTGCTCTACATAAACTTCTTCAGTAATAAAATCATTTAGAAACACACTTTTTACATCTATTTGGTATAATTTGAAATCCATATAACAAGCAAAAGCAAGCAATAATCTAATAGCTTCTAATCTAGCTACAGGTGCATAAGTTTTATCAAAATCTATTTTTTTTCTTGATTATATCCTTTAGCTACTAATCTAGATTTATTTCTTATTACATTATTACTTTCATCAAGCTTATTTCTGAATACCCATTTAGTGCCAATGATAGGATGATTAGAGGGTCCATCAACTAGTGTCCATACTTTGTTTCTTTCAAATTGATTTAATTTTTCTTGCATGGCAATTAATCAATTTGGATCATTTTCTGCTTCTTCAATTATTTTAGATTCTATTTGAGAGATAAATGCAAGATAATCATGATGTTCTCTAAAATTGGATCTAGTTCTTACACCTTGAGATGGATCACCAATTATAAGATTTTTAGGGTGATTATGTGCATACCTCCATTCTTTGGGTAGATCTGAATGTTTTTGATTCATACCTTCTTCTTGAATTTCTTCATGCTCATTGTTGCTTGGCTCACTTCCTTCATCATGATTTGGTTTGTCTTTCAAGCTACGTTTCTTTACTTCTTTTTCTAAATTTCCTACATCATTATCAAAAGCTTCTTTCTTTCTTGATGAAAGATTGTTAGATTCATCAAAGACAACATGTATAGATTCTTCAATAATTAAAGTATATTTGTTAAAGACTCTATATGCTTTGCTTGATGTTGAGTATCCAAGAAAGATATCCTTATCAAATTTAGCATCAAATTTTTTAAGTTTATCTTTTTCATTATTTAAAATAAAATATTTACATCCAAATACATGAAAATAGTTGATATTAGGTTTCTACTCTTTCAAAGCTCATAAAGGGTTTTCTTAAGAATGGGATGGATTAAAACACGATTCAAAATGTAGCAGGCAGTATTGATGGCTTTAGCCCAAAAATATTTAGAAAGTTTTACTTCACAAAGCATAGTTCTAGCCATTTCTTCTAAAGTCATATTTTTTCTCTCAACAACACCATTTTCTTAGGATGTTTTTGGAGCAGAAAAATTATATTCTATTTCATTTTCATTACAAAAAGTTTTAAAGTTTTTATTTTCAAATTCAGTACCATGATCACTTTTGATTTTGATTATTGTTAAATTTTTTCATTTAAAATCTTCCTGACAAAATTTTGAAAAAGCAGAAAAAGCCTCATCTTTATGTGCTAAAAATAGAACCCAAGTAAAACATGAAAAATCATCTATGATCACAAGTTCATATTTCTTTTCTCCTAGGCTTGTGGTCCTAGTAGGTCCAAATAAGTCCATGTAAATTAATTCTGGAGGTCTAGTGGTTGAAACAATATTTTTGGATTTGAAACTTTTCCTAGTTTGTTTACCAAGTTGACATGCATCACAAATATGTTCATTTCCAAGATTCAATTTAGGTAAATCTTTAACTAAATCTTTGGCAACCAATTTTGATAAGGTGTGCATGCTAGCATGACCTAATCTACGATGCCATAGCCAAGACATTGATATCTTTAGCAACAAGACATTGGCCACTCTTCATAATTATCTCATCGAGATCAACCATGTAGATATTCCCACGTCTTTATCCAATGAACATGATACTATTATCAAGGAAACTAGTGACTATATGCATAAAGATGATTCAAAAGTAACTTTGAAACCTTTATCACACAATTGACTAATGCTTAGTAAGTTATGCTTTAAATTATCAACAAGCAAAACATTCTCAATGAAGGTGAAGGGAGTGAGTTTGATTTTACCAATACCAATGATTCTTCCTTTTCCATTGTCACCAAAGGTTACCAATCCTCCATTCTTTTTCTTAATGTTGATGAATTATTCTTTGTCATCCGTCATATATCTTGAACAGTCACTATCTAGATACCAAGCTCGTTTATTTTTATTGGCTGCAAGACATTCCTACAAAATGGTCAAGTGACTAACTTAGATACCCAAGTCTTCTTGGATCCTTTTGGGTTAGCATTTATGGTTCCCTTAGGAACTCAAACTTTCTTAACTAAATTTTCATTAATTTTTCTTGAATTGCATGCATATGCTTTGTGTCCTAGCTTACCATAGCAGAAACAAGTAATATTTAAAGAGAAATATGATGATGTTGAGTGAGTGTGGAGATTCTTTAAGAATTTTTGTTTCTTATTAGGATTATAACCTATTCCAGCTTTATCATAGATTGCTTTTTGATTATTTAGAATCATTCTTAACTTTTCAGAACTACATGTGAACTTATCAACTAATAGTTTTAGCATTTGAACATTCTTTTTCAAGAAATCATTTTTCTCTATCAAAACCATACTTTTTTGTTGAATTTTTTCTTTTTCTTTGGATAAGATATCACACATTATTTTTGGATTTTTATTTTTACTAGAACTCTTTCTAAATTCTTTTATTAGATCGTAAAAGGCATATTGTAATTCATCAAAAAAATATTCTTGAGTGATTTTCGAGTTTACCTCATTCTCTTGTGCCATGAAACATAAGTTTACGACATCTTCAGATTCTTCATCGAAGCTAGATTTATCGTTGTCACTCCACGTTGTAATCATTGCATTTTCTTGGCCTTCTTAAAGTTTTTCTTCAAGTTGGGATAGTCTGCCTCGAAGTGTCTAGGTTTCTTGCACTTAAAGCATAAAGGCAGCTCTCTTTCTTTATCCTTGTCCTTGCTTGTTTCACCTCTATTGATGGGTTTCTTCTTGAAGCCTTGCTTTCTTCTTCTTATAAACTTCTTAAACTTTCTTGTAATCAGTGCTATGTCCTCATCTTCTGCATCTTCATCTGTTGATTCATCTTCTTCTTTATCAATTGTAGCAGATTTGAGGGCAATGGTCCTCTTCCTTTTTCCTTCATCTTTATTATGCTGCTTCATGGTGATTTCATGGGTCATCAGCAATCCAATCAGCTCTTCCAAGGGTAGCTTATTCAAGTTTTTAGCCTCTTGAATTACAGTGACCTTTGCCTCCCATGATTTTGGTAAAGACCTAAGAATTTTTCTTACCAAATCATTGATAGAGTAAATCTTCCTAAGACCTTTTAGACTGTTAGTTATATCAGTGAAACGAGTGAACATTTTTATGATTGATTCAATGGATTTTATTTTGAAAAGCTTATATTGGTGCACTAGCATGTTAATCTTAGATTTCTTAACTTCGTTTGTACCCTCAAGAGTGACTTTGAGTTTATCCCAAATTTCTTTTGTAAAATTGCAAGTAGAGATTTGGTTAAACTCGTTGGCATCCAATGCACAATACAAAACGTTCATAGCCTTGGCATTTAGCTAAATTAATTTTTTATCTACCTCACTCCAATCCTTTTCAGATTTGGGTGTACTAATGCTATCGACTACAATAGTGGGTATGTGTGGTCCATTAATTATAACACTCCACATATCATAATCAAGAGCTTGAATGAAGATTCTTATGCATGCTTTCCAATATATATAGTTTGTGCCATTGAAAAATGGTGGTCTATTGGTAGATTGTCCTTTGGCAAGTGAACCTCCCAATTATATTGTCATGATCTTTATCTCCTGATGGTTAGATCAGTGCTAGCTAAGAACCAAGCTCTAATACCACTTGTTGCCTAGCTAAACAACCCAAGATGGAGGGTGAATTGGATTATCAAAAATTTTAATGAACTTAATGAGAGATGTGCAGCTAAAGCAGAATATTATGCAAGATAGATAAATACAAAATAATAGAAAAAGGACTAACACACATAAGCAGAAACAACAACATAAATGCAGCAAGTTTATAGTGGTTCGATGCACCTCCAATACCTACGTCTACTCTCCAAGTAATCCTTTGAAAATTTCTACTATAATCACCTGATTACAGTGTATTTGTTTTCACTAGGCTCACAAACAAATTCAATTAGTTTTAACATAGGTCAATCAATAAAAATCTTCACAAGCCTTCAACCTAAGGCTCCCCCAAACTAAACTAAGTTTGGTACAAGAGAATCTTCTTTTAGTATTAGCCCTAGCTAATACAGTTACAAACTAATTAAAAGAAAAGCAAATACAACTTAGAAAGACCCTATTTTCTGGTTGGATTGTTGTTATTGGAGCTTTAGTTTAGGAAGCCTTGAATGCTAACAATGAATTCTTCTCTTCCTTCTTTGAATGAACTTTAATGATCTTAGGAAAAAATTAATTGGAAGTAGGTAAGCCTTCTTGTAAATAGGAAAAACTGTAAGCTCACTCTTTCTTTTCTGTTCTCTATATTTTGGACTCAAATAGTGTTTTTCTTTTATATTTCCCTTTTTCTTAATCATTTCCAAGAAGTTCCAATTGATATGATGTGGATTCTGGCCAAATAGTACCATTGGAGGATGAAAATATCCATTGGAAAATAGTTCTAGGCAAAGATAGATTGATGTAGAACTAGCCGTTGTGTCTGTCAGATGACGTCAAGCTGGCTAGATTCTGGCTTTGAGCTGGCTCAAGTAGAGATTCTTTGCAAGATAATATTCTATTCTACTGAGATAGGCGGCTTGATTCTATGTCGGGCTGGCTCGATCGGCAGTTCACAAAAATCAAGTTTCTGTCATCTTGAGACAGCTAGCTTGGCTGGACATCGAGCCAGCTCGATCAGTAGTTTTTCAAAATTGATCTTCTGCCTTTCTCAGATAGCCAGCTCGAATTCAAATTGGGCTGGCTCGACTGTGTGCCAAGTCAAAGAGATAATTGCATACCATGTCAAAGCTGGCTCGAATCAAAATGGATCAGCTTGGCTTTTGAGGAGGGATTCTTCTTCTTACTTCAAAAACATTTCAAGGACTATTTCAAATTACTTGAAGAAACTTCATTTGATTATGGAATCTTTCAACGGCCTTTTTCTTTCTATAAAAAATAGACTTTGACATTCTTGAAAAGTATTAGTATTAAGATTATGCTCTAATATTTTATAATCATCAAAATTATTTCTGGGGGCAACAAGGAGGTCAGGAGCTTACGATCGAGGGCTCAGGGAGACAAGTCGGATGTAGCCGGGGGGGAGCCGCTAGCTGGGGGAGAGAGAGGGTGGTGATGGGATCGAAAGGCAGGACAGAGGAGGGTGGTGGGCTAGGGTTTCAAGGAGGCAGGAGGAGGCCAAGGGCTTATGGTTAGGGGCTCGAGAAGGTTGGCTAGGTGTAGCCGAGGGGAGGCAATCAAGGGAAAGCCATCGATCGAAGGAGAGAGGGGGTGGTGGAGGGTTCGAAGGGTGGGGGAGAGGGGGTGGCAGGCTAGGTTTCGATGAGATGGGAGAAAGCCAGAAGCTTGTGCTCAGGGGCTCAGGAAGATGGGTTGGGTGCTGCCGGGGGCAAGCACCAATCGAGGGAGAGAGCGGATGGCTAGGGGACTGAAGGGCAAGGAAGAGGGGGTGGCGGCTAGGGTTTTGAGGAGTCGGCCAGGGGCTTAGGGAGGCAGGTTGGGTGCAGTCGAGGGAAGGCAATCAGGGGAGAAAGGGGGTGGCAAGAGGATCGAAATGGTAGGGGAGAGGGGAGTGGCAGGCTTTGGTTTCAAGGAGGTAGGAGGAGGATGGGAGCTTGCAGCTGGGGGCTTGGCGAGGTGGGTCGGGTGCAGCCAGGAAGATGGCCAGGGGCTCGGGAAGGTGGGTCGGGTGTAGTTGAGGGTAGGCGATTAGGGGAGGTAGTCGGAGGGAGGCCATCAACTAGGAGAGAGAGGGTGTGGCAGGGGGACTGAAGGGCAAGGCAAAGGATAGTGGCGGTAGGGGATAAAAATGTGGGATGGGGTTTCGTGAAAAAATGATAAGGCGGTGCACGGTGGGGTGGGGGAAAATGAGGGGGCAGTGGGTGATAGAGTGGGAGAAAATGAGGGTAGGCACTGAGGTAAGAAAAAAGAAGGGCAGGAAGATTATTAGCGATGGCAACTTGCATCACTAATAATATTTTTTAGTCGCTAATATGAAAAGTATTATTAACGACGACAACTACCATCGTTAATAATATTTTTCAGTCGCTAATATAAAAAATATTATTAGCAATGGCTAAACACCGTCGGTAATATTTTCTTCATTACTAATAATATTTTTTAAAATTATTAAAGATGGTGTGTTTGCCATCACTAAAGTTGT
>QRFJ01000320.1:869597-924813 GCA_006176705.1 Cocos nucifera
ATACATATATATATGTATATGTATATGTATACATATACATATACATATATATATATGTATACATACACACACACACACACACACACACACACACACACACACACATATATGTATGTGTGTGTGTGTGTACACATATATATGTAGATATAGATGTATACATGTACATATATTTTTGTGCACATATATTCATATATAATAATATGCACGGTACATAAAACTTTATGTGCTTATGTGTGCACATACATATGTTTTACATTTAACACATTTAGAACATCACATTTACTTTTGCATTTTCATATACAGGAAAATTAAGGAAAGGCTTGCCCAGGCATCTTAAGCCCTATCTATCACCCAGGTAGATTACCAGGTGCCATGTGAGTTTGTGACCATCCTCAACAGCTATAAGTCTATTATCAAAGGTTTTCTGTTAATTAGGTATCATATGAATGGCAGTCAACTTCATTTGGATCAGCACCATCTATTCAACAAACCATGCTATCTAATCTCTTCAGACACAAATTGACAGTTACCAGGCTATGAGATCACGAATATCTTTCAGAATAATCCTTGACAGCCATTGGATAGTGGAAAATCAAAAAGTTTGCAAAAGTATATTCCTTGTGAATGTGTATCACCTATAAAAAATGAACCCCTCTTCCAAGAGTCATCAATATATGTAAACTGCCACCTATTTGGGGGCAAATTACAAGAACATGTTTGATGATTGAAATTAGAGATATCATTCAACAAAATAGTAGCAAAATAGTTATAAAAGAGACGGCTTTATGAGGGGTCAAAATTAACTCACAATTGGTGAAGTGTGTGGCTGCTTGGAGGGCAGACTTCTCATGTTGCTTGAGATCCACTTCCATTTCCCTAATCTAAAACATGATCAAATCATATGCAGTAGGAAAAACTTAATTACAAATGTTTTATGACATATAATTGACTATTCTACGAAAAATAAACAAAAATCCTTCAAGGACTTCAAAAGCATAACTTCCTTAAACTGCATCACAAGGGAGATAGCAGAAACATCTTTAATTGGTCAGCTAAATTTTTGTAAGTTTAAAGAAGCACACAAAGAGAATATGCAGGGCCTATAAGGACTTTTTTCTTACTATATGAACAAAGCTTAAAAGGTCCACTGCGGCTTGTCTTGCCTCATGTCTCAAGAAAGAACTAGAAGAACACATCCAAATGAACACTGCTTAGACTCTCATTAAGTGGTGCATATGAAACATATCAAGAGACCCATGTAAGGTTATCTTTCACCTTATTCCGTGTCATTCTTAGAGGGTAAAAATACCAGGTTGACTGTTTCCAAAATCTATCATAGAGAAGGTACGAGCACTACATTGGTCAATCAGTCTTCAGACCCAGCAAGAAGCTAATAAAGACAGGCAGTCAGGTAGACCACTACTAAGGACAGACTTATCTACATGATTGTTTTTGGGGGTAAAGTTTGCATGAATATCATTTAAGTAATTGTTCTATTCTTCTCTCTATTTTCATTTTTAAAAAAAAAAAAGCATTACTTGTAAATGAGAAACAAGCCTCCCCCCATTTGAGTTCAATAAAAAAAACTCAAAAATTTGATTTCCTCAAGAATAAAAGGTTGATTTCCCAACATTAGCTCAAGTTCAAGATTTTGGCATCAGGTCAAAGTTCCAGCATTTAAATGCCAAGGTATGTATCAGATCTTAAGATCTGACAAATTTTATTATATTGGAACATTATTAAAATCCAAAAATCTAGTAAAAAAAATTGATATGTATCAAGAAAGGTAATACATTATTCCCCAAGCCAATTGATTACCTATGGACAGAACAAAAAGACCAATGCCACATGACTGGTTGTTCCTCTACATCTTGATATTTAATGAGAAAACAGAGAGAATGTTTTTTGGTTAAAGGTTAAAGAAGAAGCTCATCTTACAGCATTTTTGAAAACCCTAATTCACTGTTCAACCTGGTATTAATACTTATGGTTAGTGGTTACTATTGTTGCCACAAGGCACTAGCACTTCCCTGACACTTCTGGTAGCAAATAAGGGCACTGGAGTCATGACAAAAGAAAGTGCCTGCCACTGTCCTGCAACCCATGCATCTTTATAGACTCAGCTTCCAATGTTGAGTGCCAGCAGGTTGAAAAACGGGCTGTCTTTGAATGTTTGGAGGTTTTGCGGTAAAATGGCTATTTATTCATCTATGGGCACATCAGCATATCCATTACATACAAGAAAGAAAAATCCAGCTAAAACCAGACATAATATTATAGACATGTACACCACTTATTGCTTTCTAAAAGTATATTAAATCAGGATTCTTTACGTCTGCAAACAGATTAGAGGCAACTTAAAATATTTCTTAAATATATGACATAATATTGGTGGGCATTTGCTGCAACCATTGTAATGTGATCATTGTTTCATGTACAGGCTGAATGATTCTGTGCACCAGGCACCAAAAGAAGTTAGCATAATATCAGTTCACCATTTTTTTCCTAATGTTTTTATTTCAAAAGGGAATTTTAAATTCTTTATTTTTTTACTTGACATAGAATGTAAGCATGCCAGAGCAGCACTGCATGGTGTCTTGTACCAGCAGGTATCCTGCACGACCATGGGCAACAATACTTAAAAATCTTGAAAGTAATAGCTACAAATGACAGCATGATGGAGGCTGTGCCTGCAGACATATAAAAATATTAGTGTAGAAGATATAGAGAAAGAGATGTGTTGCCTTGGCAACCACATCTTTTGCAAGATGATTTTCTAATCTCAATGCCAAAGCTTTTGCAAGTAGTTATGTATTATGAGTTTGACTGTGCATCAATTGCACCCAAAAGGAGCAACAAGAACATAACAAAATGATCATTAGATCCACAACTTTAACTGTTTGAGAATGTATACCTTGGAATCAAGCTCGATACATGTCATATGCTTCTCTGCAAAGCTCCATTTGAGAGCAACAGCTTCAACAAGAAACTTCTGAAGGAAAAGCACTACCACTTTGAGCAGATAACGAGTTGAAGAAACAGATACATTCAAAATGCTGTACATGACTAGTTATGGTTCTAGATAAAGCTGTACATGACTAGTTATGGACATAGAAATGAAGGTCAGATTTTGCCACATCTGACTGCAGACATAGATTACATAAAAGTGCAGTTGCAGGTCAACAGGAAGCAGAAATCTTCATATAGATGCAACCTTACCTTGATTTTACTTGCCATTTGGAAGCGTTGCTCATTCAATTGGACAATTTGATCAATAAACTTTTCTGTATTTGACTCCAAGTCATCCTCATTATTTAACGAGTCAAGTTTCCTTCTCCTTTGATCTGTCCAAGAAGCAAAATATTTACATACAACCTAGAAAAAGATGAGAGATGCAGAAGCAGATAGGTAATAGGAATCATTTCAGCACATACCAACACGGTTTTTCATTTCCTGACGCCTCCGTTTCTCCTGAGTTGCAGTTGCAATAATTGCATCCTGATAAAAAATGGTAAGAGAAATTAGATCAAAAGCTTCCCTAAATTATGATTCAGGAATAATTTCGCTAGATTATTATTGATATTCAAACAACATACAAGCTGCTTACGGAACTTAGATTCTTCATCTTCCAACTGTCTCTGTTTCCTCTGAAGCCCTTTCAGGTTTTCCTCCATTTCTGCAATGGTATCTTCCAGTTCCATCTTTCTAGACCTCAGCCTTTCTACTTCACCAGCATCCACAGCTGTAGCAATTGCAATGATGAACAAAATGGATGCGTGAAATATGCATAGGATAAAATTCTAATACCACACAACTTCAGAAACATACTGCACAAAAAAAGGCGGGATGGATGCACTGGGTCAACACTTGCAGATATGTGGCCACCATATCTCGAAATGGACCATCGATAATGACTTTCTGGAGTCCAGAGATCTAATATACCTAAACGTGATACCTCATCTGCCCTTTGATCAGTTTCACAGGAGCCAATGTACTAAATAATAAAATAATTAGAGCAGGAAAAGTGCATGAAACAATTAAAAAGAGAAATAGCTTAATCAGAAGGTTCACGATCAGAAACTACAAGACAATGAAAAGATGGAAAAGCAGAATAAGCATACGGAATGTTCTAAGGCAGCTTGGCTAATCAAGACATTTTTAACAGCATCTGGAGCATCAAAAACTTGATCGAGCCGGGAGTAGATACCAAGTTCACGCATCTGCCCAACAAAGAAAATACTTATATAGCAAAAATGATATTGATAACCCATAAAGTCTGTAATTGTTAATCATTAGCTAGGTCACTCAATTTTGATTACCTCATGAGAAAGTTGGAATGGCACTCTATTAGTGTCTCTATCTCCTACATAGTTTAGAATGGGAACATCATACGACCTTAGATTTCTCACCAAGAAATCTCTGTCAGTAGAATCCTGAGTAATGAAGGACTGCAATTAAAACAAAATGTTTATCAGTCAGTAACAGATTTAAAAGTTCCAAGAAGATCATGAAGAACCATAAACTATGTTTGGTAAGGCCATGCTTAAAAGACATAGTTTGATCTTGATAACAAAATGTTTCAAAATCAAGAAAAAAGTCAGAACAAAAAATGAGAATAAATAATTAGGTATTCCTAAACAACATAATCAACAAATCCTAGCATGAATGTTATGAGAATAAATCCTTCTTTGTATTTATTTTTTTTTTTTAGCAAGGGAGATATCAATTAACAATGCCAAGTTGTCAACTTTTAAAAACCTTTCTCATAATTTTGTAGTTTCGAGATTTACTTAATGCCATTCCTACCCTTCAACATAAACCCAAGCCACATTCATACCTGGGCTTCCTTATACCTCCTGTTGCAGAGGCATATACACTTTTTTCAAGTCCTTAGGATTCATCTAGATAGGTGTAGCTCGCATTCCTAGTCTAATATTAACACACTTCTAAACTTATATTTCCCCTATACACCACACATTCACCTCAGCTCATTGAATGGTTTACAAGCTTCAAGCTTTCCATCATATCTGAAAGAGATGAACTAAATTCCTTCATGAGCGAAAAAAGGCAACAGTATCAGAAACAAACATGAATGCAAGAGGAATTGAGAGGTGAAAGGCTTTTACTGACTAAAGGCACGAGGTCAAATTTTGAAGGGATAGTGTAGTACAAGGAAAGAAATTAAAAAAACACATGCAATGCAGCAGCACTTAGAAAATAAAAAACAATGATAATGAAAATCTGGACCCTAGACTTGAATCTGAATTTTATATGGGAGCAGTTCAACCATGGCATATAAGTGTCCATTAATCTTGATGTAGCCACGGTAAAAGCAAAGCTTGTCTACAAACCTATTAGCAGCTAGGAACATGCATGCTGAGAAAAGATCTCAATCAGTCTTTCCTTTTAAAGTAGCTTTCTTGTTTCAGCTGAAAGCCTCTTTTATCTAAAAATAGTAATAAATTTCAAAGTCTATGTGCATACAAAGTAATTGCATTTCATATAACTAGGTGATTATCCTTCAGTTGCCAATAGTACAGCATCTGCATACGATGAGGTATGCACTTGTGGAACAAAAAATGCCAGGACATAATCATGACTTGTAAAAGAAATGAATTGCTCACTTATGAATGGAGACATTTTCAGAATTAAAAAACCATGCTTATCATGGTTTCAGAACTGCCAGAATGGGTTGACATAATTGGTACCATACCATCTGATGCAAAACTAGCACTGGGTGCTGAGATGCTGAAACCTGCTATACCGGAACATGCTGGCCGTACCAATCTGTACCAGTGTGTAATGAAGTCTGCTCTGGTGCCTACCGGTAGTACTTTACCAACCACAGTAATCAATATTGATGGCTTTTCTTCTTTTTTTTTTTTTTGAAGGCAGTACTTTACCAAGCACAGTAATCGACATTGATGGCTCCCCACCACCCCCCCCCCCCTTTTTTTTTGAAGCTATCCATTACGGTATATGCCATCAGTACTAGTACAATATCAATACCAAACCATTCCGATCAAAATATGGTATGGGGTTCCGTACTGGTATTTAAAACCTTGATACTTACTATTTGTTTGTCCTACTGACATTATTATACCTAACCTTATGGTAAGAGCTCAACATAGTTCAAAGCAATACCCAGTACTTTTGGCTGTCTCAGATTTTAACGTAATTTGATTTACCAATGGAAAAGTGGAAGAAGACTTGTGTCTATCTGTTCTTGGCTAAAATTTCAATTTTCAGCAGCTGCAGCAGCCATTTGTTTATGGTCTTGGTGCAAGCAAATGAAGGATAATAAAGGATTTTAAGTAAACTTAAAAATAGCAACTATCTTGCTGGGATTTGAACCCTTAAACCTCAAAAACATGCAAACATCTAAATAATACATGAAAGTTTAATATACTGATAAACATGAAGCTTTTTGTCCTTGGCATCAGTATTATAATATATATTGAAACTTCATGTGGATCTGACAGATAAAAGATTTTAACAGATCACAGCCATATTTGCTCTTAGGACTGGCATGAACAATGCAGCATGAGAATCATGCTGTACCCAGAAATGCATAAACACGAAATATTTTACCTTCCATATATAGTTCGGCACATGGTTTTCCAAATAGGTTGCATGACCCTGATTTTGAATATTTACCTGCGAATATAGCCACCAAAGAAATAAATTGCTTGCCACATCTCACAGGAAAACATGCCAAACTGGGAAGGACAATACTAAAAGTCAAGTACATGCCTCAAGAAGGACAGGACCATATACTTCTTTATTTAACTCACTACAATGTTCTTGTAGCCACTTATAAGCTTCAAATATTTTATCTGCACCAGAATTACGTAATGCTTGAAGAAGTTTATTGTTCTTATTTTCCATCTCCTTCAACCTGCAGAGTGAAATCTGTCAGAAGTTACCAAAAGGCATTTGTGCAACAAATCTCACCAAAAAGCAATAGTACCTATCAACAAACTGCCTCAAGGTCAATTTCTTCTGAACTAAGAGTTGTTCCTTTTCATTCCTCTGAGATGTCATTTCATGAACATCACAGTGTAGCTCCGATATTTGAGATCGTAGTCTCTCCTAACAAAATCATGAATATTTAAAAAAGATAATAGCTGCTAACTGGGATACATGCTCAAGATCTATACATGGAAATATCATTACAATAACTATTTTAATATAAAAGTTACATATGCAATTTATTATATATTATAAGTAACTCTACGGAATTATTTATACATTTTTGCTTGTTGCATGTTCTTTATTATGTAATCTTGACAATTTACTTTCCAGAACAACATACACTACAAGTCAAGGAGTCAAGTCCCAGCAGGCCATCCCATGGGACACTGGGGCACGGTCCCATCCCAAATGGTCAATATAGAGTGGGATGGCAGTGCATCCCATTCCATTGGAAAACCGGGACAATCCCTTCCCACAGAATTTAAAACCTTGCTGCAAGTTTTATGGTATTATTTCAAATGGATCTGAGGAAGTTCTGACCTTTTATTCATATATGCAATTTAGTTAGCTAATAAATAAGATCCAGGCAAGATTGTAACAAAACCAATTCACTCTCAGCCATCTCTTTGAGCATTTGGTGACGCATCAATTTATAAGAAAAGAACAAGGTTTGCTTGGTGGGGATTGAGTTTCAATTCAGCTGAATGGCTTCTAATTCTTGCCTCCCTTCTTGGCGTTTAATCTAAATTGTTTCCAAGTGCAAAAGCTTTGAGGGTTCTCCCTGAACCTAATTGCATGAGTTCTAGCTATATAACCAATAAGGTAGGTCTACACACCCATCAGTTTGGCTGCTGTGTTTCATGGTAGGCCCCTCTCTAGCTTAAAATGGCCTCAGATTGGAATTCAACTACTTACAGAGGTCGATATATTTGAATTCACCAGATCTTGATCCCTTAACTTCATATATAGGATAAGATGGAGAAAAAAGGGATTAAAAAAAAATTGTGAAAAGACTCACATTTCTCACCATGAAACTAATTTAAGGCTGAAGGTTAACCCTTTCTTTTGGCTAGACACTTATCCAAAACAGATCATTGTCTCCAAAAAATCTATTCGACAGCAAGGTCACCAGCCATTCAAATAGCTGTCTTAATGTATTAACACATTTTTGCCAATAGTTTTAACATTCATTTTCTTGATCCATCTCTTTCCAAAATATTGCCTATAAACAATACTGGTGAAATGTGCAGCTTTTGCTAGACGGTATGAGTATAATGATTTGATGATTTAGTGTTATTTGCTTTGACAATGCGAATGCAGTTTGGCAAAGTTGAAAATAACACAAGTCCCAAATGGTTGGGTGGATAAGCAACCCTAAACTTTGGGTGTAATATGTAAGTTTAGCTTGCACGAGCAATTTGGTACATTTCTGACATGGATGCACTTGTATGCAGCTGATGCATAATTATAATCATTTATTGACACCTACTTTGGTATAAATGACCAAGTATCTTAATAACAAACAACCTAAATACTATACTCTTCAGCTTATGCTTCTCACAGACTATATGTAGATGTTTCAAAAGCATTTCCCATAACCAAGTCACGTGCTGAATGAAAAACCTGGGTTGATGAATGCAGTTACAGCTGCATCTTTATTTAAGGAGCATGTAAAGAATCTGACCATATAATAACTAAGTCTCCTGGCGAATAATTTTAGTATGAAGATACCGGACCCTACAAATCGAGCATAATTGTTTAGTAATCTATATTTCAGTGTATGTGCCATCAACAGTCCAACTTTTCTTCTTCAAAAAAAAATCTGAAAAGCTCTTTTACAATCAAAGGAGAAGAGATAATTGCATTTCAAACCCTCAACAAGAGGGAAGCCAAACTAAGAAAAGAAAGCATCGAAGAACACAGTAAAATGAACAAAGAATGCCAAATCTGGAGGCCCACCACAGTCTCTCTAAGAACATGAACCAACACCACATAATGCAGATATCCGATAATTATTTTTTCCCTTGAAAGTCTTCCATCCCTCTTTTTATAAATTTTCCCCTCAAACACATAAGGGATTTGGGATCACATTCTTAACTTCCTAGCAACAGGTTCAAGTTTACACCTTCCAATATTAACAAGCATAAAAATCATTTTATATGTTTTTGTCTAGAAATATGCAGGCTAAAACCGCAAATTTCTTCTAGTAGCAAAAAACTTAATCCCTTGAAACACATTTTCTGCTTCATTTATCATATTATGATAATTAATATGCTGTGTGTAAAAGCTAATCCTTTCTCATTTCTAAAGTATCTAGAGTCTGATATCATACCTCTGTTGATACCACAACCAATATTATATGGTGCAATATAGCACTGAAAGTTTTAAACCAATCTATTACAGTCTTTCAGGTTGCCTTCATCTAAAGGTTCAACAACTCACCTTTGATTTCTATTTCAGCTGGGGCAAATGGAGTTTTGGCTTCATGCCCTTATGGTGTTTCAGCATTTTCAATTTCAGAGTTCATATTTTCAAAGAAATTATAATTAAAAATAATAATAATAATAATTTAGAAAGTATATCATACAAAATTTAGATATTCACTTTTGTGGAACCCCTGGATGCATTATGCATAATGATTGAGAACTTACCATAATCTGGTAAAAATTGGTAAAGATAATAAAACAAGAAGCTAGAATAGAAAATTAGAAAAATAATACAAATTAGAAAAAAAGATTAGATACCAAGTTTATAATTTATTTCATTAGGTGAAAAACTTATACACCAAATAAACACATTCGTATTGGAATAACATTTTAACATACATAGACATCATAATCTGATAATTTCAGCTAATATGTAAAATCTTATGAAACATAAGCAAGGTTACAATTTTAAGACAATACCAACAGATTTTAGAAGCTTGTGTTTCTTTTAGTATATTGCACATCAACACTACATGCTTTGGAACTTATTCATAATTTGCAAAGTTAGAGACCAATAATCCTGTATAAATGCGCAATTATCACCATGAACAAGATTAGCTTTATAAAAAAAAGAAAAGAAAAGAAAACACCCCCAATAAAAGCTTGGCATTGAAGATAGCATGTCGACTCATCTACTCAATGCATCAACAATTACCAATATCAAATACTACATTCTTCAAGGTTAAAACGAACCTATGCAAGCTAAGCAACTCAGAAGGCCACAAGTCCAGTTTAATTCAATTTATATATTTTAGTGTGTCAAAGTATGAATAATGAACAATCACATTATCTAGCAAAGCTCACGTTTTAACACCTGACTAGTGATAGAACAATGGCATGCCTAGAACGTATCCCTCAAACTTAGTTCATTTTCTCATAAAGAATATCTCAAGTACGTTTTCATAACTCAGGTCATTCTCAAGATCGACCCATGATGCATCACAGTCAAACTCAACTATTTTGTCAGAGTTTGATAAGCAAGCATCACTGTCCTGCCTCACATTCACCAACTTGAAATTGTTCCAGATTCAGGTCCACATGGTTATGCAATCTAGCCTCATACAATGATCCTTCTATTGAGATGATAAATAGCTTTGACATCCTGCAATAAGAGATTTAGATTGTAATGGATCATGATGAAAATCACCAGCCAATGATCTTGATGGATTAGTCCCTTTTATTCAACCCAATTCCATATTGATCCTCTTTTTTCAGGGAAGGCCAATTAGGAACAGAGTTTATTATAAATCCGACAACATAGTCCTTGTTGCACAATTAATGATTAACTGCCTTGATATCTTTATGTTAAATATTAAAAATAATGCTCACCTTTTCCTGTTGTAAAAATACAAACACCTCTAATGATCCATGTCTCCACTTTTCTTGTTTCAGATTATAATGGCAGAATAGGTTAAGGTTATAATTAACATTTAAATATAAACAATTAATAAAATTAGTCATTAATTGAATAATAAAGATTATTTTGTCCAATTTATAAATAAGTCAGGTCTTAAAATGTCCTTTTATAGAAAAGAGGACTGTGTTGGGATTGGGCTGAGAAAAGAAGACTAATATGTTAAGATCCCCAACTCTTTCTATTGTTGATACAATTTTGGCACATAACATGCTTACAGGTCCGTGGGAGTAGTTTCTGTTCAATTTCAGGTCAATTCAACAAAAGCCAAAAAGAGAACACTATCTGTATTTCGACAAGTTAGGAATGTACGCATGATAGAGAGTGGAGAGGGGAAGGAGGAAAGAAATAAAAGAAAACAAACAGGAAAAAGATTTCATTTGATTTTGTAAGTGAGCACTCACCTTTTATATTAATGTGGAAAAATGAATTGCTACCGGTTAAAACAAATCACGTAAAAATATGAAAACAACTTATCTCAAGGATTAACACTTGAATCACATATTTGAGAACACATGAAATCTATTGAACCTATGCATCTATACTTTATTTCTCAAAATTTCAGAATGTATTTTTCAATTTACTTCCTGTCAAGTAAAATTCATGATTTCCAAATAAGCCAGCAATATGAAGGGCCTTAGTAGAATTACATCTTTGGGCAGAAATCCCTCATAATCATGCAAACAAAATCCTACTTGCGTGCATGCACATCTACATACATATGATGTATAGATCTAACTACACAGTACATCAACACATCTATTCATCCATCCAAACATACATCCAGCCACCTGATAATTAATATATATAGATTAATTCTCTCATAAAAAACACAAACCTCTACTACATAGCCATTATTTTAGAATATGAATTCCAATTAAAGTAGCAGCAAGATCAATTATCATAAGAAATATATCATTATTTAATATGGCTTTAAACTGATTCATGCAACCTTTTTCATATATTTTTAATAGTTTTACTCATCCGATACAAAAATATCTGGTTTACTACCCGCCAGATGTCCTCCAATATTACGATTACATCATTAACAAGGTTCCAAGCAAGGACCACAAAACCAGTACCAGGATCCATGCCGACTGGCCGGCGATACGAGTCAGTATGGGTCCGTACCAGACCGGACCTGCACGAACCGACATAGAAGCGGAGAAAGAAACCAAAGAAGAGGAAAAGAGAGAAAGAAGAGAGGGGCAGGGTGAGGAAGGGAGAGGGTGACCGGATGAGATGCCGACAGTGGCCACAGTAGGCCACTGGTGCACTCAGAGGAGCACCAAGTCCTCCACTTCCTCCGCCAAATCGCGGCCGAGAGAGAGATACAGAAAGAGAGAAAGGGAAAAGAAAAAAGGGAGGGAAAGTTGGCGGAGAAGCTGCCGAAGGATCTCTAACTGGCTATCGTGGCCGCCGAACAGTGAAACCACAGCCCACAACTCCACGAACGTATGTTTTTTTTAAAAAAATTCATTGTCGGCTTCACTATTCATCATTGTTTATAAAAAAAACACGATGAACAAGGGCGATCGCCCCTGTTCCGCGGCCGCCCCTGTCCCGCCTTTTCCGTCACCCGATGGCCACAACAGCCACCCAACGCCCTCCGGCAGCCTCTCCACTGGCTATGCCTCCCTTCAGTACCCTTGCTCTCTATCTCTCTCGATTAAACGCCCTATCAGGCAACACGGAGCCGCGGAGGCCTCCACGGCCCTCTGGTGGCCTCAACGAGCCACCACCGACCCTCCGACAGCACATCCCCTCTTTACCTCCCCTCCTCTCTCTCTCTCTTCCTCTCTTTTCCTCTCTCTCATCTGGTGTTCCGATTCAGAAGATTAAACGGTCCCAATTTGCGGCCAATACGGCTCAAAACACCCCGAACCGCCCAGTTCGGGATGGTTCGGCATTCCTTAGTTCCAAGTGTTGGCATAGTGGCTCTACAGACCATTGGCTTGGCTAGCACAGCACGTGTCATGACATGGTATGCTGTGCCAACAGATGTGCCACACCATGAAGATTTAAAAGAAATCAAAAAGAAAATATTTAAAGCCTATTTTAAATAAATATTGAAAAATAAATAAATTATCAAGTGCCTTGTTGACTGATGCCAAGAGCCCGTAAGCCAGGCACCCTACATGCTGGTTCACTTAAAACCTTGATCCTTACCAGCCGCTGCTAATGCAACACCAAGTAGTGTTGCATGTGCAACTGACTATAAGAGAAGACATAAGTCTCATGCTTTCCTTCGGTCCTAAATCTTAACTAGGCCCCAAGAGAACCATGTATTTGTGCAGCTTGGCATTGCAGTGGCAGGATAGCTTAGCACCATGTGAAAGTTATTTGGTTTTTCAAAAAAAACTACTGTAGCAACTAGCAAGTAATGAATATATTTTCTTGCTTACTATGATACGATCAGGATGTGAAGACATAAATGAGTTAGCTGGTTTTATTATAGAAGGGATGATGTCATCAATGAAAACTGAGAAGGTACAGAAGTTACTTAGTATTTTTATAAAAATTCTTTGGTTCTCTCTCTCACCCTCCCCAAACCGGCCATGCCCTTCCCTCCCAACCTACTCTTTATTCTCTCTAACCGATTATCCAGTTGGACAAGAACCTCCACACAATCAGATTTCTACACATATATGGCCCCCCATCAAGCACCATTCAATATAAACTAGTTTAGATCAGAAGTGCAACTTTTAATCCAATGTTATAATAATTAACATAAGAGCACTAAAATATATCCTCTTTAAACACTTTCCTTTTTGTTACATATTTCTTCCCAGATATCTGAAAATTAAATTTACCAATTTCAGTTATTAGATGAAACAAAAACTTAAGACCTAGCTCTCATGGCCTCAGGAAACACTTCTTTGTACATGTTTTCAGAGATTCTTCGCACTCCAGTGAAAAAACATATCTTCCTATTAACCACACCTCAACGGTAGAGCCTTTTCCTATCTGTTTCTCTGGTCCATAGTCTTCTATTTCGAATCCAATCCATCTAGAGAGAATTTTCTGGGATATAGAAGTAGTTTCCAAATTTCCCCAATCCCTAAGCATATATTAGACCCACTCCTTTATTATAACCTTGCATGAAGACATCAGAAATGTAACCTAATGCTGCAAGACATGGTTCGCTAGAAGGAATTATCTCTAATACAAGTATGAAGATCGACTAGCAGGAAATGTGAATTTTTGACTGATTCACAATGTGAGTCAAACAACTAAAAGCAACAAATAGTTTGAGGTATAAACTCCAAAGCACAAAGGAGCTGACATACGATTTCATTTTTTGGAGGTTCACTGATTGGAAGATCTGCAAGCTCCCTTTCAGCAAGCATAAGTTCCTCCTTAGCCTTCATGATCCTATGTTGACGAGTGTCCTCCTGTCTTTTTAAATCTTCCATTTCAGCATATTTTCCTCGTACTTGAACCCCCTAATGTAGAAAACAAAAATTAATTAGCCAGCAATGGTGGCATTAAATATTAACAAAAATCTTTGAAGTTAGAGGATAAATTACAAAGAAGAAAAGGATGAAGTGCACACCATCTGGGTTTCCTTCTCAGTAACTTCCTTGCGCTTTTCAGCATTTTGCGCTATTTGATTGCTTATTTTCTTGCAAGTTGATTCTTGCTTTGATTTCACTTTCTTCAGCTCCCTGCAAAGAATTATAATGCTTGGTTAGTAAATAATTAATTGGCGACTAAAACCACCATGAATATTATTATAATAAAAAAAAACTGACAACAGTTATCTGACCTGGGCTTCAGTAACTAGATTTCTATATTTATTTCCGTTTCACCACATCCACCATCACAGCAAGCAACCTATAGTTTTTTCTACAACTTATTAGAGACATGATCATCAAATTACAGTGCTGAGCTAATTCTTGAGCAACACCAGTTACCAAACCTATTGCCTCTTTGTGATGACAACAATCCCAAAATCAATCAACCTTCTCATCTACTTAGGGTCCTGCTATAATGGCCTCGTTCCCTCTCCTAGTCTCTTAACCAAGGTCTGCAGTATTGGAACCAGTACTCACGCTGATAGGCCAACAATACGATACGGTACGATACCATGCTGTCTCATCCCGGTGCGAAAGAAAACCAGAGGGGGAGAGAGAAGGAGAGAAAGGAAAAGAGGGGGGGCGGGGGAGATGCCGGGAGAGAGAAAGAAAGGGAGCTCAAAAGCCCTCCTCTCCTCCTCCGGTTTCCTTTGGTGGAGCTGAGCCCTGTTTCGAACAAAATAGGGGCTTGGCCGTTTTTTTTTTTTTTTTTTTTTTTTTTTTTTTGCTTATTTAAGTGAAGTCAACACACTGTGTCAATTTCACTCAAAAAAGCCAAAAGAAATTATAAAACAGACTGGGCCCCTATTCATTTGAAACAGGGCTCAACTCTGCCCAACAGACCAGAGGAAAAGTAAAGGGCTTCCAAGCCCCACCTCTCTCTCTCCTTTCCCAACATCTCCCCCCCCCCCCCCTTCTCTTCCTCTCTTCCTGCTCTCTCCCCCCCTCCATCACCAGTTTCTCGTTTTTCTTGCCGGAATCATCCCGGTCCACCAGCGGTATGGCTCACCACGCCCTAAACCAGGTGGTTTGGGATAGTTCCACCATCCATGCTCTTAACCACTCACATCTAATAAAGATCTCTCTTCTCAAACTCCCAAAAATTTAAAATGCATGCTTACTTCATAACATGATCATATCTAGCTTTTGGTAATATGTGGCCAAGCCATCTCAGCTGATTACTTTCACAATATCCTATCATGAATATTATCTAACTGGATCAAGTCAAGTCAAAATTAGATAATCCAAGCAGCTCCTTATTGCAAAATACTATATTTTTGTCAGATCGGCAAGTCGACCAAACAATGGGTTAGGCCACCTTGAAATTCATTCTTTATTGATTGGATTTAAATTGAAAAGAACCATATAACACATAATTACAAGTCAAGAATGATTACTAACAATTTATATAACAAACTTCCAGGTCAAATTGTAAAAGAACTATTGGGCATTATTTTTTGAACTCCTTTTAGCACCACGCAAAACTGCACAGGAACACAGTAATCTGTACTTGCGCAGCTCAGAATTTAAGTTAAAATTACCATAATTATTATTTTAAGTTAAAACTACCAACAAGAGATCAGTTGTGTTACTGCTGTCAAGGAAAAAAAATCCAAGCAAATGCCTCTCTCTTTTTTTGGGCAAGTGGCAACTAAATGTCCTGACAGATAACCACATTATGCCCTAAAGCATGATACATTATGCTCTAAAGCATGATACATGATCATAATTACCTGAAATACCCCATACCCCACGAATTAAAAATGATGAATCTACAACTACTACAAATCCAAAGAAATTCCTCTATACAAGTTGAGGTCATATTCTACATCTTAGGTTATCAATATATCCAGAACCAACCACTGGAGAAAAGTGTTCAGACTAATTTGGAAAATCATTGTTCGATTATCCTAACTTAAATATACAGTCTAAAATTTTTTTGCCCCAGCCAGTAAGTCCAAACAAACTGAATATATCAAAAGAAAATAAGTTATATTTAAGCCATTGTTGCTTAGTGAACATACTTGATTGGTCCTTTAAGATCATTCAAAATTTTAGCAGTTTCATCCAGCTTCCTCTTGGCTTCATTCATTTGTTTCTGTGCTTCCTTGTATTCCATTTTCTTCATATCATATTTAAGCCATGGTAGTTTCTTTTTCATAGACTCAACCTATAATGGCAGAATAAAGGCATCAGAGATTGAAATAGGAAAGAAAAATCAGCAACATTGATGGATCCATAGCAGCATGCTAACCTTTGCCAACAGTTTCTCTCTCTTACGAACACGCTTTACATCCTTTTCTTGCTCGGCATTGAGAGCCTTAAGTTGATTCAACGTATCTCCAATTTGCTCCACAGTCTACAACCACAGTAATATCAAAAATGCTGTTTTCAATATCTAAAACTAGTAGGCAACTTTGTTACTTCATACAATGCTTTCATCATGTACTATCTACAGAGAGGATGAGATAGACAGCTGGCTAATGTATTGGACAAGAAGAATACTGAAGCATCTAAAGTAAAAAAAAAGTACAGGGATAAAAAGAATGTTGAAAATATACAGTTTTAAGTTTATTCAACTGGTGACTTTTCTCGATGAGTGCTCGATGCTGAACTGGTAGTTCAGGATTACCGACAGATTTTTCGGTTTCTTCTAACAGTTGTACCGGAGTTAGCTTAGCAAACTCACAGACACGATCTTGTGGCAGGAACTACAAAACAACAACACAAGAATCAAAATAGAGCCAACTAAATTAATCACTGAAAAGATGTACCTTATCATCAAGCTAAAACCAAACAAAAATGTAGCTGAAAAACATTAATTTCCATCAAATAAGCAAATATAATTACAATAATTACAGAAAAAGGATAAAACAAGAAAACCTAATGCTTGGAAGCTTCAAAAGCAACCAATGCTTGGAGGGGGGGGGGGAACCCCTTAAAGTGTAGTGCCACGTTTTGGAACTTCAAAAGCAAGTAAACATGTATTTTGTTTTGGTTTTTGTGTCTAAATATAAAAGTGGAAAACAAGAGACAAAACCAATGCCAAACAGGCCCAAGGTTTCTGTGTTATTGAATCTGATAGCCGTTCAAGCTTACATGTTTTAGTACTCTAAGCCATATGGTCTTTTCCAAAATTTACCTTGTAAGTCACTCCTCCATGCTTTTAGAAATCAAGATCCTAAGATTCATTTCTATTTTTGAGTCTCTTAATCGCTCTCAAGTTTAATATTAATTGTAAACCTAAACCCTAAGGCTTCTCAAAAATGTCTGGCCTCCTTCGCAAGTAATTTTTTCATGTGTTTAGAACTAAGGTTCTTTATACTTTTCTCTAGAAACTTGTATTCAATATCAAGTTCATGTCAAATTGAAGTTCTAAACCTTGGGGTCATTTCTGAAATTTATGTTTGTTCAAGTTTCAAAAGGATTCTATATATGGTAGCAATTGTAAAGTTGCTCTGAATTTTATAGTAATTGCCAGGTTTTGTTTTTACATAAAAATCTATATTTGGTCAATTTTTAAATTATTTTCAACTTCTATTTGAGAACTTTAAGATCAAGTGGATTTTTAAATTGCTAACTTACAACCTGCAACTTGAAATCATATTTTTATCGGAATCTTCTAAACATCAATGTTGAAATGAAGTTTGTATATTAATTGGAGCTTTTTTGTAAATGTTCTCTTTGTTACTAGTGAATCTCAGCTAAATTTGAAAATAATGACCAAGTCTTAAAATACCAAGCGGTTCAGTACTAGGGTAGCAAAATTTGAACTGACTCTAAACTTGACCCGAGCCAAACCTATCTGGGTTGGATTTGGGTAAAAGGTTTTTTTCTTAGGGTTAGGTATGGGTCACACATATTCCAACCCAAACTTTAATGGTCAGGTATGGGTCAAAGCTTTGACCCAACTTGGATCTGATGATAGAGTTCTATTTGGGTTGAAATAATTTAGGTTTGGTCATCATAATCTTGGATAATTTTTTTTCAAGTAATTATTCTTTTTCTTGATACGAGTTGTTTAAATCATTTTGGAAATTAACCAATAAGAATTGTAAGTATTGGATCTGATAGGTTAGCATAGATTTATTAGAAATTGAGTCTTACAAAATAGATTAGATTAGCGCAAATGGATGACCCAAAATAACCCTTGGGTGGCTATGGTCAAAAGATATTGACCCAATGTTGGATCAGGTCTTGCCAGATACAGGTCAAGGTTTTGTATGGTGTTGTCCTCACATGACTCAACCCAAACCCAACCAATTGCCACCCCTATTTGGCACATATCACCTGATGTATATTGTAATTGTGAACTCCTCAATTATAAATTACAAGTGGAACCCTAGCCAGGAGGTATATGAGTGGCCTCACTTGAATAAACATTGAGGAACCTTCAGCTAGGTGGTTTTTGTGGCCTTGTTTGAATTGCTAATGAGGATATGGGTCTTGCTTAAAATTCTCAATGAGGAACCTCTTAAACGAGTATGTACAGACCCTTTGCTAAATGGTACCGATGGACCACAAGGATATGAGTGATATCATTTGCATGAGCAACAACGATAATAAGTGGCCTCATCAAAATTACCAACAAGCATATAAGCGACCTCAAATGAATTAGCAATAAGGATATGAGTGGCCTCGAGGATATAGGTGAACCTTTGTGAGCAAACATAAAACTATGTGAGAAATTAGAGCTTAATGAAACATATGTGTTGCTCATCTTACAGTGTCTTCTTACTTATTACAAGATTTCAATTTTTGATATTATGTTGATTCACAACTAATAAGGCTGGTATATTTAAGATCTAAAACCATGTGTTAGACCTTAGCCTTGTTACATATTCCATAAGCCATGACACCCAAAAGCAAATAATCACAACATTTTTTTGTAAAAAATCAAACAGCATTTACTATTCTTTGATCTGATGTGTCGTCTAAAAGTGTTTCATAAAACCTGAAAAGGGGATAATTTACACATTAAAGGAAACCAAAACAAGCTCAAATGGCTAAAATAATACAATGAAACTGGGATGGGCTTGTATGTACTTCCATCAACCCATGCTATGCAATTGGTCAGATATGAATGAGGACAAACAGCATAACAGCTTTTTCTATCTAGCCTACAGTCATGAAACATATTAACCCATAAACATCGATATGCAGCAGCACTTAAAACAATGATTTTTATCCACCCATTTTATGTAATGATAATTAACACAATATAGATCACATTATTGAGGATTGCTTTGGGATTTCCAAAGACCAAGCAAACCAAAAGTCTAATGAATCAGGAAAGAACATGATGGATCTAACACTTGAGATCTAGGTTGAAAATTGAACCAGGCCCAATATGATTAGGCTTAAATTATGGATAAATGTGATCACTCTCAGACCTTGACTTTCGTCACTGGATTGGGATAAGTAGATAGAATTCTCTATGCATAGATGGAATGTTGTCTTCGAGCTATTAGCATGCCCCTTACATATACAAAAGTCCTAAGCAGCTACATGCCAAAGATCTGACATAAACACATTCCCACCAACCAATACCTTATACAAACTAGTGATGCTCCTTATAGCTGCAAACTAATTGTATATAGAACATGTTAAAAAACTTACTTGAGTCAAATTGTTAACTTGGATATTAAACCTTTTAATGATCTCAATAACATCTCGTTTCGGCACTGCTACACCTGCAAAGAGAACTACGTCATTGATTATTCAGTTTTACAACATGGAGTTCTCTCATCATGAGCTAATCAAAACATTGTTCAAGGTCCAACATAACAAAAAACAACCAAACACTTAGCAAAAATAAATCAAAATATAGTTGCTAAACAATATAAAACATTCAAAACATGTACAATCATAAAAATGAAAAACTAGTGAATAATCAAACGACAACCTGCCAACTAAAGGAGCAATCTTATCAGCAATTTCTAGTTCTATGCAAATGTTCAAACAAAATTTAATCAAATTGGCACCCAGAAATTATTCACTGCCTCCAACTCAATAACTTCAAACATAGTCTACCTCCAATTTCCAGCCAACTGTGACTTATACTGCAAAATTATTAATAATTTAGAGTTATCCAAGGATAACTATCATTTATATAATGGATAAAATAAAACAGATCATCTGAGAAGTAAGATATAGTTTAAATCAGCTAGTCAATTGAACAATTATGTACCTCCAAGGAAAGGAGTCAGAAGAACACAGACTTGAGTGGTCAAAGAAACTTGAAAAAATCAAAGTAGTAGAAACAAGTTAGAGATTAATGAATTTATACCTAGTAGCCATTTCTAGATAGGTTCTACATAATCCAACTGACTTAGTGTGAAAAGAAATATTTTTCTTAACAAGGTTTCAGGCAAGGTTTGCTGTGCCAGTACCAAGGCCCGGACCGATCGGCCAGCAACACAATTCGTTACACCTCTGTGCCATTCCGTACTAGGCCCGAATTGACACAACAGAGAGTGTGGAGGAGAGACAGAACAGAAGAGAGGAAAAGACAGAAAGAAAGGGAGGAGGAAGGAAGTGGGAAAGGGAAGGAGGGAGAGAGATGGTAAAGGTTGGCGAAGACCAGCACAGTGCGGCCCAACATAATAGAGAGGGCGAGGGAAGGAACAACATGAGAGAGCAAGAGAGAGAGAGAGAGAGAGAGAGAGGGAGGAAGGGCTACCCGTATATCACGGGAGACTTTCGGAGGGCCAAATGAGAGGCTCCACCCTCCTCCCAATAGAAATAGGGGTGACAACCCCTATTGCTGACTTTCAGTGAAGCCGGCAATCCCGTTTCATTTGGAATGAGGGCAGAGCCCCTCTCCAAACCTCCAGTAGCTTCCACAGCCCTCTAATGGCCTCGGCAACCTCTCTCTCTCTCTCTCTCTCTCTCTCTCTCTCTCTCTCTCCCCCCCCCCCCCTCCTCTCCCCTCCTTTGCTAGCTTCTCTTTTTGAATGCCAGAACAGTCCCAATTCGCAGCCCGCACGCCTCAACTGGGTAGTTCAAGATGGCTCCGCAATCCTTGGTTTTAGGTAATGATCAATGTCATCTGGTATCATGCATATCGTACCAACCGGATATGAAATGTCTTGTACAACCCAGTATAGTACCAATACAATATAGGGGTTCATACATGGTATAAGTGTTCTATCGACTCCAAAAGCATACCATGCATCAAGATAGGGATATTATGGTACCGATCTGACCATATCAATGAGTAACTTGTAGGGGTCTAGTAGTTACAAAAAAGTATTGCTTTTTAAAGTTTAGAGATTATGCGGATCATAAAGATGGTTACTAAAACATCATCCAAGAAGAAAGAAGGGACCTCCATTATCAAAACACTGTTACACTGTTTGATTATAAATTAAGTTGAAGGAGGACAATTTCTGGCTTAACCAAAAGTTGAAGTGTTAAACATATTCCAATTTTCAATACATTTAAATTTTTCAGTAGTGGCAAGAAAATGTGCCATAAATGTATATTTTGATGGCTTTCCCATGTTATTAGAATATGTGGAGAAAAAAATCTGCAGAATTTTATACCAACCTAACTTGGAAAAATGAAATGTCTAAGAATCTTCACAAGAGATTGAATGTCATGAAGAAAAAAAATGAAATCTACTGAAACGGCTTGTACTTGTGATCAAAGTTCGTTGGACCGGTACCGAGGCTGTACTGAGCTACCAGTACAGTACGATATTGATATGTACCATACCAAGCCAATTTAAGGCGAACATGCCAGATTGGGAGAAGAAAGGGGAGAGGGAGAAAAAACCAACCCTAGTCCTAAAAGGAGTACTAGAGATGGAGAGAGAAGATGAAAGATAGGAAAAGGGAGGGGGAGAGGGAGGGAGAAAGTGAGAGAGGCGTATGAAGCAATGGCACCGATCAAATAGAGTTGACACCGATCAATAGTGGCACCATTGTCGTGTATCAATGGAGCCTCTAGCGATTGCATGGTGGGGCTTCAAAGCTCCGATCGAAAGAAGGGAGAGAGGGGGGGAGAGAATGCAGGGATCTAGGGGAGAGAGCGAACCATCCCTACCAGCCGAAGCATTATGGTTCTTGGCCAATTCAGTTTGGTACAACCTGAACTACCTAGTTCAGGATGGTTTGGTGAACCCTACTTGAGATACACAATCCATGCTACTTACGTGGAGAACTTAATTGGTTGGTGATGACAAGTAATTAAGTTAAAAAAAAATCCAAACAATGCTTTTTTTTTGGGTAAAAACAATGCATTTTAATATGCAACACAATAAAGATGCTTAATAATAGTCCAGCTACAAATTTTAAGCAATTGACAATTCACCTCAACAATAAACACAAATAAAAGCTTATCACCACTCCATTTAGGTTACATTTGGTAGCCAGCAACCTAGATGCATTTGGTAGCCAACAATCTATCCAGATTGCTGGTAATTTAAAAAGGCCCCACCAGATTATCGTGTTTGGTATATCTTTTAAGTTGGTAATCCAGATTACCAGGTAATCCAGATTATCTCTCATGAGATAACCTGGATTATCAAGTGGAGGGGTGGCTATCCAGATTACCAAATATCTGGTAATCTGACAATGACATGTTTAAACGAAAATACCCTTATAAAAAATATAATATAATATTATGTTATATATTATAAATATATGTTAGAATATAATATATTCTATATTATATATTTATTTAGATTATAAATATAATATATTATTATTATAACATAATATTGTATTATATAATATTTTAATAATATTGTTATTTTAATAATACTATATTATAATAATATTATAATATAGTACTATATGATAATATAATAATAATATATTACAATATATTATAATATTATATAACATAATATTATATTATGTTATAATCATATATATAATATATATTATAAATATAAATATATATTAGAATATATTATATTATATATAATATATATTATAATATATAATATATAATATTTATATTTATATTATAAATTTAATATAATATAATATTATCATAATATTATAACATAATATTATATTATATTATATAATACTAGAATAATAATAATAATATAAGATGATAATATAATAACATAATAATATAATAATATATGATCATATACTAAGAATATATTATATAATAATATTATATATATATTTATAATAATATATTATAATATATATTACAAATATAAATAAATAATACAATATAATATATTATATAATAATATATATTATAATATATAATTTATAATTTATATATTTCTATTTTAAATAAAATATTGTATAATATAATATTATGTTATGTTATAATAATATAACATAATATTATATTATATATTATTATATATTATAATAATATTATAATATAACAATATAATAAATTTATATTATTATATAAATAATATTATATTATATTATAATATATATTATAAATATAAATATATATTATGATATAATATATTATATATAATATATATTATAATATATAATATATTTTATAATATATATTTATATTTTGTGCATGGGGTATGATTTTTAATAAATTTGATTTGAGAATATTTTAAAAATTTGATGTTACATTACCTGATTGTCATTTTACTATAATCCGATTGTCATACCAAATATATCAATCAAAATTTTTAGTAATTTTACTATAATATTATCTATGTACCAAACATAGTAATCAACATTACTAGCAATCTATCCAGATTGCAGATAATCAAGATTACCGGATAATCTAGATTACCACTGCCTGGTAATGCATCAAATGCAACCTCAAGATGAAATCATTAGTAACAAGAATGCCTCGTTGATCCTTAGAAGGAATCTAGAATCCGAAGAACAACCCATCAACACCTCTAGAAGGCCCCTTGGGTGATACAAGTTCCAAATTATGTGACTCAGGTGGAACGTGAGAGATACTTATAAGCATAAACTATAGGAGTAATGCCAAATATTTCTTGCTCATAAACATAATAAATGCATATTTTGGCATTTTGGTCATTCAACCACCCTAAATGTCATCGTGCTTTGGATGAACTATTCAATATCTTAGCCTTCACTTGTTTCCCACATCCATCTCCACTCTCTTCCTTCCAATACTTGGTCTCTCTTCAAGCTCCTTATTCTCTCTTTCTTTTGTTCATTTATGCATCCTTGAAGGGATCTCTAATGCTTCCGGTCACTCTCTTGAAAGTTGAAGCTTTCAAGGCTTAGCACATCATGGATTGCATACTATCCTTTCAAGAGACTATAAATTAAATACGATCTCTCTACAAATGCATGATATCTATCATCTGAGCAATAATAAAATTAATATTAACCCATAGTTATTTACTATTAACATAATATATCTGCCAAAAAGATAAACATAAGGAACAAAAATATACATAAAATCATGGATATGTATATCATTCTAGCATACAATAGCAATTCTTGTGATGTGCTTGGTCTGAGGCTTGTCTGATCATCTGTGTTTCCCAACCCCATCTTTATCTCTTCTGCATGTCCTCACACAGCACCCGTCTTCTAAGTTACCTCACATTGCAATACTCCCATCCAATGGTAACTAGTGCATGCTGCTTTTAACTAAAACCTCAAAGGTTCAAGTCCTTCCTTTAACACCCATCATCATTTTTTATTCAAATATTTTTTATTAAAAAAATTAAAATATGTTCTTATTTCATTTCGCTCATAGTATTTAGTGGTATTTTATTAATTTATTTCTAATAAAAAAACACATGCATTGCATGTGCCACATTCTAGTACACAGAGTTTGAATAGTAAATGTGAAAGAACTTAGAAATAGAAGAAGCAGAAGCATCCTCTAAATTATCATAAACTGGTAGACTGCAATACCCAGATACATTCACATAATTACAGTTTCGTACATTAAAAGTTAATCTCAAGAATTATGTCATAAATGGGTCCATAAAATTAATATGCCAAGGAATTTTACTGTTTCATTAATTTACTAACTAATATTGATCTTTTTATAGTAAGAATAGAAAGGAAATTGTTCAATGAATAATGGAAAATAAAGGTGTTCATAAGTACAAATTGGTGGGAGCTTGCATACTCTGAACCAAAACCAGCTGAGGTAGGATCAGGGTACATGCTGAACTTGGAGTCATAAATCAGATAGAGAGCTATGAATCCCATTTGTAGATTAGTAATTGAAACCAAATCTCACAAATTTGAATAACCTGAACAAACAGAATAATACCCAACAATGACCAAATCATTCCAACCAAACACAGCTGAAATATAGAAAACCAGCTACCTGATAGATGCATTTCCAGTAAGATTTAAATTATGCCAAAAGTCTCTTGCCTTCTTTAAAATAGATCAAGTACAGATCGTTCTTGACATTAGTCAGAACAATTTTAGTGATACCTTGGACATAAGTAAAAGCAAAATTCTACCTTGAGTGGAACATCCTATGTGTTGCAGATGTCGTAGCTGGTGCAAACCATGATTTGGATCCAAAAGGTCAAGAAACCGGGCTGATTGCACCTGATCTTGTTGATTTTGACATTGTCGCATTAGAATGGCCATAACTTTCTCATTCAGTGGCAGAATCCTTTTTATGACCCCAATTCGGAAATCTCTTTTCAAGCCCTATAAGCCTAACATTACGCCGTCACGATAAGGGCATAATTCTAGGTCGACGGGAGCCTAGAAGAATCCTAGACAGACAGGGATTTTAGTTTTTTTTTTCTATTTTGTTTTGGAGTCCTAGTTTGAATCCTAATCTAAGTCGGTTATAATATTTCTTCTATAAATAAGACCCTTTAGGCCAACATTATAATCAGTTTATTTTAAGATATTGAATCAAAAACTCCAAAAGAGAGTTTTCTTCTTCTCCTTTGTCATTTTTCCTTGTTTCGTGCATCTTCTTTCTCTTCTCCCCAACAAACGCCACGCTAGGCTGCATCAGCTGGTATCAGAGCTCAGCGAATCCTCCTACAGTGATTCCTCCCTACAATCCAGATGGTGGGTGGTGGTCGCAAGAAGAACCAACCTGCAAATTAGACAGCGGCGGCTCATGATGACATCACACAATGAGAACAGGATCCAATGATTGAGTGCGAAGATTTGAGAAGACAAGTAACCGAACTAAATATGCGTCTTACGCAATTGGAAACCTAAGATGCGAGATTTGAGATGGATAGATCTGAGGGAGATACTTCATATTTCGAGAATCCTTTTCACCGGGGTATTCCCATCCACTGGCATGAAGGTCGTAGCGATTCATTTGAGCGATTAATCCACTGATATAATTCTATTAAAGTAGATCTGCCTGAATACTCAGATAGTTTACAAACGGAGGTATTCCTTGATTGGCTGGATCAGATCGAGCGCATCTTTGAGTATAAAGAGGTGTCTGATGACAAGAAGGTGAAGCTTGTCACCTTAAAGTTAACGGGTCGGACTTCTGCTTGATGGCAATAACTGAAGAAAACTAGAAAGCGCAAAGGCAGGCCATAGATCCAGGACTAGGAGAAGATGAAGAAGGTGTTAAGGAAGCAATTCTTGCCCTTCAACTACACGCAGACCCTATTCCAGTGCCTGCAAAATCTTCAACGAGGACCTAAATCCGTGGCTAATTACATGGAAGAGTTCTACCAACTGATAGCCAGAAACGACCTAGCGGAGAGCAAGGATAAGACGATTGAGAGATGCCTTAGTGGCCTATCGAAGCAGATCCAGGATGCCTTAAGGCTCCACTTGCTGTGGACAATCAAGAAAACATACCATCGAGCCGCGGTTGTTGAGGAGCATCTGCGAAGAAGGCTTGTACCCAGATCAGATCCTCTCCTATAAAGCAACCAAGCACCAAAAAATCAGCGAGACATGCGAAGTAACACAGTTTCTTCCCCTCCTATTCGTGTTGCTGTTGAAGCAAGATCATCGAAGCCAATCCCGACTAGATCGTCAGCTCTACGGTGCTACAATTATGGCGAGATTGGACACACACAGAGCAAATGCAAGAAGCCTATTGGATGGCAGAGGAAGCAGTTGCTGATCGAAGAAGAAGAACCATCTGACGAAGATCAAGCACCTATCTATGATGAACGAGGCGGAGAAGATGATGGTGCTTTATTATTTGGGGATGGCGAAGAGGCTCTAGTTGTTCGAAAGAGTTTGCTTGCTCTCAAGAAAGAAGAAGAAGATTGGAGGCGGACCAACATCTTCCTACACTATTAAAGAAAAGATCAGCAAGATCATCATTGATAAAGATAGATGCGAGAACATCATCTCTCAAGAGGCCATATCTAAGTTGAACCTAATCATAGAAAAGCATCCTCAGCCGCACAAGCTATCATGGGTTCGAAAAGGGAGCGAGGTGGTTGTCAATAATAGCTGCCTTGCTTCATTTTCTATTAGAAAGAAGTATTTTGACAAAGTTTGGTGTGACGTCGTTGTCATAGATGTTTGTCACCTGCTTTTGGGGAGGCCTTGGCAATTTGATTGCAGCGGCACCTATGATGGTCGCCAGAATACCTACACGTTTTGGAAAGACTGTCAAAAAATTACTCTAACATCAATGAAGAGAGAAGATCTGCCTACAGCAAAGCCGAAGACCAGCATCAACCTTTTGATGAATTGCTCTTATTTGCAAGAAGCATTGGATTCTTCAAACTTGAAAATGAGTTCTTTCCAACCTGAGGAGTATGACGCAAACGTCGTAGCTAGTGCAAACCATGATTTAAAGAAATAGACCCGAAAGGTCAAGAAATCAAGCTGGTTGCACCTGACCCTATTGATTTTGATACTGTCGTACTAGAATGGTCATAACTTTCTCATTCGATGTCAGAATCCTTATTATGACCCCAATTCGGAAAGCTCTTTTCGAGCCCTACGAGCCTGATGCTATGCCGTCACGACAAATTTTGGAGCATAATTCTATTGTTTGACTGATCAACGAGAGCCCGAAAGAATTCTAGATGAATTGGGATTTTAGTTCTTTTTTCCTACTTTTTTTAGAGTCCTAGTTTGAGTCCTACTCTAAGTCGGTTAGGATTTTTTCTCTATAAATAAGGCCCTTTAGACCAATGTTGTAATCAATCTATTTTGAGATATTGAATCAAAAACTCCAGAAGAGAGTTTTCTTCTCCTTTGCCATTTTTTCTTGTTTTGTACATCTTCTTTCTCTCTTCCCTAACAAACGCCGTGCTAGGCTGCATCACTATAGTTAAAATGATGAGCTATTACACAAAAAAGTAAAGAACTATCTGGAATGATGAGTTAGCAAATCATGGAAACATTTAAGCATGCAAAAGTTCATTTTATACTGTAGACTTTAAACATTTGTTGAATGCATCCACTAGATATCTAATCTCACACGAGAGAGCTACCATAAATGGGTATCCACAAAGACAGAACAAGAACAAAAGGATGCATCAAGAAACCAAAGATAATAAGAAATATAATAGTCTTTTACACAACAAAAATGAAAAGAAAAATTATTGAACGAACGATATCCAACGAGAGTATAGCATCATCAAGGGATAAAAGCTTTAATTTTCAATGTCCCAATCTAATTAAATCACTTCTTCTGCTGCATTGAGCTTTTTATTGCTATGCACCTTAATAGAACTTGTTTACATAGCACAGGAATCAAGAAAAAATTAATGCTAGTTAAAAGCCAGGGATAGAGTATATGGTTATCATTAATGGTAGGAAGCTTATGAGATTAAAAAGAATATTGGTTTTGTTTTTTCCTTATATTTATGACATCAGTCACTTTATTAAAAAGACATCAGACCATCTCTATACTTATCACATATAGCCTCCTATTAGCAATGACTTTTAGAATTATAGAAAGAATCTCAGATCATCCCCCACTACAATCCAATAAGAGTAATCATCTCCCAATAAAATCCAACAAGAGTACTCCCTTCAGCTTGTGCACAAGGTACAGAACTAACTAGACCTCCAAACTAGAAAGTCATCAAGCCTTGATAATGCAGTTTGGCCACATGCAGACAATTTGCTATCACTGAAAGCTCTCCTGAGACCTTTTTCAGATCTATACCAAAAATATAAAAAATTATTTAAAATTATTTTAGAAAAAGGAAGAAACTAAGCCCCCAATGGCCCTAAATATATCTTAGAAACAACTTCACTATCTTGGTTCTCACCCAGTCAGTCCCCAACTGACAATCTTAAGACTTACTTCACTGCACTCATTTTTCAAACTGTCCCTACCAATGGTAACAAGAATATACCTAAGCCTTCACATCAAATTTATGCTAGTTCAGACACCACAATGTTTAGATGGTGCAATAAATCCCAAATATCTTCCTCCAGATTTTGCCATACCACAATTATCACGATTTGTCCTAAATCTGTCTAAACATTTTCCAATGAAGACTAGAAGAAGGAAAATAAGAAAGGACCCCTAAGCATGGATGCACATACATATGTATGTGTGTGTGTGTGTAAAGTCTAGGAAATGGATACCATAACATCAAAGCCTAATTTTAACTCGATAATCCTTATTTGGCTCAACTCACATGCACAAGCACATATATGCTTGTATTTGTGTACATATATTAAGTTTAGGAAATGGATACAATAACATCAAAAGCCTAATTTTAATTCAATAGTCCTTATTTGGCTTTTCTATTCTTCTATCCCAACCAACCAGTCAGTCCCCAACTGACACAGTTTTGAGATTTACTTCACTCACTTTTCACATTGTCCCTATTAATGGTAACAAGAATTCACCTAAGCATTCACATCAAATTCACACTAGTTCAAACGCCACAAATTTTAAATGGTGTAATATATCCTGAATATCTTCTTCCAGATTTTGTCATACCACAATTATCAAGCCTTCTCCTAACTCTGTCGAAACATTTTCCAATGAAGACTGGTAACAAGAATTCACCTAAGCATTCGCATCAAATTTACACTTGTTCAAACACCACAAAGTGTAAATGGTGTAATAAATCCTGAATGTCTTCTTCCAGATTTTCCATCAAGCCTTGTCCTAACTCTGTTGAAACATTTTCCGAAGAAGACTAGAAGAAGGAAAATAAGAAAGGATCCTCAAGCATGCACATGCACGTGTGTGTGTGTGTGTGTGTGTGTTGTGTGTAAAGTCTAGGAAATGGATATATATCATCAAAAGCCTAATTTTAACTCAATTGTCCTTATTTGGCTTTTGATTTCTCCTCAATCACAAGCCTCACAGCTGAAAAATCTAGAGATCTGTCCCCAACAATCACCTGAATAAATAATTATGGCAAACATAACTTAGAGATTTTTCCTCTTTTGCAAAGACATATTCACCATGTCATGCGTATGTTATACATTAAATCTGTTACTTGCTTCATCAACATGGTTGAAGGTCCTTTTTTGGTGTGATAGGCCGTTTTTTAACTATGCTCTCTAAAATAATATTGCAGGCACACTTGTCTCTCTATTCAGAATGAAGGGTCATAAAGGAAAGCAATAGACAGATGGACGGTATTTTAGTTCAAGTAGCAACAAAGGTTCATCGAATTACCAATATTTGGTGCACTATGACAACCCATATTGAAAGAAGATCTCTAAAGATACTAGCTTTTCACCGGATTAGCATCCAGAGAGACATGTAGAGAGTAGGAGTAAGAAAATATCTTCCAACTTATGCAAAATCATACCATTGAGCATCCACTCGGACCTGTTCTGAGTGTCAATCTTCCTCATAATAGTAATCTTCTCCTCCAAAACTTCACCTCTTAGAGATATCTTTATATATCCAGACTCCTCGCCTCGCTTCACAAAGGCCCCAGTACTCGAAGCCCTTCCAAGAAGCTGCAGCGCAACCCCAATCAGTGAAAAGCCTCGGCAACACACAAAATAAATAAAATTAAAATTAAAATTAAAAATCGCCGCAACACCAAAAGAAAATTCCAACCTGCGGTTCTCCAGCGAGACCTAGGGCAATGGCGCAGACAAGCGAGCTCTTCCCGGAGCCGTTGGGACCGATGACGAGGTTAAGGCGGGACCCGGGCTTGCATTTGAGGTGATCATAAGTCATGAAGTTGTGGATCTCGATCTCCACTATATTCCCCGGCAGATAATCATCTTCCCCCCTAAAAAACAAGTTTTTCCTCAGATTAATCACAAGAGAAGCATTCAACGAGAGAAGAGATGGAGAGGGAGGGAGGGGGGGCAGAGAGAGAGAGAGATTGGAGGGTTTGGGAGTACCGCAGGTTGAGCTTGGGGCGTTTGGCCGCGCGAGTGGCCATTGCCGGCGCCGGAGAAGAAGCGGCGGCCTCCTCCTTCGCTCCGAGAAAAGCCCTAATGGACGGAGCTCCGGCGGCAAGCACTGCAGCGATGCGGGGGAAACTAGGGTTGTGAAGAGGAGAAGAAGACGGAGGTAGAGGAGAAAAGAGGCGCGAACGCGCTTCTAAAGGGGCGCTTTGGGCAACCATTGGGAATATCTTCCACGTTTCCCCCGACGTTGTGCGTTTCCCATTAAAGAAAACTATGAATAATGGGCCTCGTTGATCCCATGGGGTGCGGTTACGTCGGTTAAGTGTCGGTTAAGTATGGGTTATTTTTTTTTTGCTAGATAAGCGACTGAAGGGGAGAGTTCCTATAGGACCATCCTAGGACGGAAATCGACTGAGTTCGACCTCAATCAGGTTTTCTGGTGGGGTTTTCTTAGCTGGAGGCTCATCAGATGCCAAACTTCAGTGTCCAAAGAATTGTCTTCGTCGCCTCCGAGGAGTTCGTTGCAACATTGGGAGCGGGCTGATTCTAACCAAGATCAACTCCCGTCAATGAGGGCTTCTTCACCGGATCCCCATCAGAGGCTAGATCTAGGATCCAAGGGGGGTGGGTGGTGGGGAGGTCTTCTTCACCACAGAGGGGCTCTTCATAGCATGATGGTCCAAAGGGTTCTGGCTCCACGAACGCCCTTGTGTGCATGTGCTGAATAGAGGCAAAGCCAGTCTATAGCCCTGGATTTGAGCGGCAAGGGTTTAGATCCAAGTGTTCGGTCAGAACATGGATCCCCTTTTAAATCTACTATTGGCTCAAGATTAATAATAGACTAGTTGGATATTGCCTAAGAGAACCACCAAGAAAACATCCTACTTGCAAGAACAGAGCACAATAGATCCTACAGTGAATGCCTCGAGATATCGTTTCAAGTCTTTAGCGGAACATTCGGGTAATGCAGCATTGGAAACCAAAAAATATGGAAATAATTGTGGTGCCAAGGGGTGCACACCATCGGCTAAGGAAAAAATGTAAGAGATCCCCAATGAAGTTGCAAAAGGATGCTTCTTGACCTGGCTTTGACTCTCCTCCACAGCAAAAGGTGATCATCATGAAGCAATTGGAGATAGCTTCGAACACTTCTCAGTTCAGCTATTGTAATTATTCAACCTAGGCCGAAGGTGGTTGTGGGTCATCATGCCCAAAAGGGTGTCTAGAGGCCCATCGGACATCAATAGGGACCTAGGATAACCAATTGATGGAGGTGGAACGGGAGCATCATTGCACCAAATTGGGTGTTGGCTTTAATTAGGGGTAGCAATTTTATCGGCGAGTTTTATCCGACCCGATTGAAATCCAGGATAGGTATAGGTTCTGAAAAAGAATATCCGAAATGAGCTCAAATTGGATATGAATAATAGTATGCCCCGATCCGAATCCGATCCGATATAATTTTAATATATATTTTTCATTCAAAATTATAATGATTTTATATTATTTAAATGTATCCGATCCAATCTGATCCGATTAATTCCTCTTATATATCCGACCCAACCTGATCCACATCTTTACTTGACCCGATCCAAAGTGGGTACAGGACGGGTATGAGTATAGAATTTTTACTTTCAAGATGATTATGGTTATAGACTGATCCGACCTATATCCGACCCATTGCCATCCCTAGCTCTAATCCCCATTTTAATTATGTCACTCGGTTAAGGTCCAAGCTTGGTTCTGAGATTAGTTATCAAAGTTCTTCTACGAGTCCTTTGTAGAACTCGGAGGGTTGTGTCCAAACTAAACCAACTACTAACAGCCTGGCTCCTAGCAAGGATGAGGTAGGTAAATCATATATGCTGATGCAATAAAGATTCTCTCATAGAATTATCAAGGAGTGGCTAAGCCATCTTTTGTCAATTACATAAAAAATCTTATTCATCGGAATGGTCTATCAGTATTGTGTTTCCTAGAAATAAGGTTGTCTATCAATGCCATGGTTCGTATTTGAGGATTTTGGGCCAAAATAGAATGTTTATACGATTCCTTTAGTAGGATTGTGTAGAAGCATTATAGTGGCCTGATTGAAGGGGGAGAGCATTGTGACATTTACGTACGATAAATAAGTTATTTTGGAGCTTTTCACTCTGATAACTAGCTCTACTTGGTTGTTAGCTACTGTTCATGCAAATACATGCACGTACTAGCGTAGAAGCTTGTGGGAGTAGCTAAATTCAACAATGTCTTACATGTTGGTGGTAGAAGACAAAGTTGGAGAAAAATCTTTCAAGCTAGATAGAGAAGCAAGAGAGTTTCATGCATTCTCACATCAATTGTACTTGCTAGACCTCAGGTTTCAAGGACCAAAATATATGTGCGGTAACATCCATCAAGGATGTGCCTGGGTTTGGGAGAGATTAGATAAGGCTTTTGCTAATGACAATTGGATGGATGCTTTACCTAAATCTACTATTCATCATTTCACAAGTATAGGTCATATCATTGTTCTTCTTTCTATGATCCAGAATACTCCTCGTCGACCACCCTATTTAGATTTGAGAAATTTTGGCTCACATGTGCTAGTATCTAGGAGGTTGTCAAGCGAGCTTAGTCATATTCTGAGGAACATCCTCCATGTGTTAAATTGATTAAATTACTCTCTAACATTAGCAAAGAGTTGAGAAAATGGGAGGGTGATTGTAATACAAAATTCTTTATTTTGAGATAGACAAAATAAAACCTAGCGATTGCATTCCTTTAATAAGGATATTATTGAGAACCCAAAACACATTGGTCGGATGCTCTTGGAATCTCTTCAACAACATTGGTTGGTACAGCCTCTTACTTAACCTATGGCCTATAGAATTTAATGTGGTGCTCCCAAGCCTTAGGGGGCCATGAGAGGAGCCAGGATGTTGGCTCCAGGAGTCTAGGATGGGTGTGAGTCCTAGAGCTAGGATAGGAGTTGTCCTAGGATGAAGGCAGCGTATAGCCCTGCATGGGCTCGAGGTTCAGGTATGAGGATCTTGAGGATTTGGTAGATACTCTAGAGACCTGAGATACGAGGTGGAGCAAAGGACCAAAGTCAGAAAAAGAATCAGCCAAGATAAGAAGCTGATACATAGGTGGGCTGGCTCGGATATGCAGTCGAACCGGCTATCTCAAGCAGATAGAAGACAAGGTTCGGACGAGTCGCAGTCGAGCCAGCTTGGCTACTGATAGAGCTGGCTCAATGGTAGCGAATAGAACTGGATGGAATTTTCTGTTTGAGTTTTAAGGCCTGGTCCAGTAAGATCTTAAGATGGCTAACACATATATGGGTCAGATTTAAATCCAGGAGATGAGAGCATGGAAGACATGGGTGTACATGAGTTCGGTGAGTACTTTCATTTATTGGATTAGCCTAGGAGAATTTTTCAGCTGGAATTTAGATTTATTAGAATTCATGTGGTATAGCAAAAATCCTAAGATATATAAACTCAGGTATTGTAATCTTTATAATAGAGAAAAAATAATGCATAATTTTTCTCCCTAACTCTTTTCTCTTTTTTCTCTCTGGTTTCAATGCCAAGCCCTAGGTGCCGTCATCAACTTTTGCTCCTCTTCATATTTCTAGATTAACACTCAGATTCATGTAAGAAATCGGATCTACGACTATGATTCCGAGCAGTCGTAGGTATAACATTGGGTATCAAATCAGTATCGATTATTCCAACTCTTAGTATCAGAGCTTGGTTAAGCATGAAGGATGAAGAAAATTAAATTTCAATAGAGATCAGCAGCGAGATTCAGATCTAAGATTTTCTCTAAGCTTCCTGAGAAAGGAAGAGATCTAAGGACTGCTGTCCACCATCCCTAGTCAAGATAATTTTTAGATCTACCTATTAGCTAATTTTGACTCGATTTAATTATGGAGAACAACGGATTGAAGATAGAATTTGAGAAGTTTGATGGAAAGGATAGTTTCATGATGTGAAAGATTAAGATGGAGGATCTGCTGATTCAGATGAGTCTAGATTCAGCCTTGGAGGATAGGTCGGAGGAGATGATAGTCAAGGAATGAAAGTTTTTGGAGAAAAAGGCATGTGCCACGATTAGGGCTTGTCTAGCAGATGAGATGCTATATGGCATGTTGGAGGAGAAGACATCCAAGAATTTATGATCGAAATTATATTAGTTGTACATGGAAAAGAATATGTGCAATAAGTTGGTGCTGAAGAAACAACTGTATAGCCTTTGGATGCAGGAGGGTAAGGATGTTGCGAGACATATTCAACATTTCGATTGGATGAGCATGGACTTGCTCAACATTGGGGTGGAGCTTGAAGAGGAGAATAAGAGTTTATTGCTGCTATGTTCGCTATCCGGGAGCTTCAATCCATTGGTAACTACACTGCTGTATGATAGGAGACACTAGTGTATGAGAAAATTGTATTAGTGCTAAGATCCAATGAGCAGTGGAAATGGATGACGAAGAGGTAGATCTTCTAGGAGGGTCTCATGGTGTTAGAAAGGCTCAGACAAGAAAAGAAGAAGGGTCGACAAAGGGGCAGCAAGGGATCTAAGAAGTGCTTCAAGTATGGAGAAGCATGACACTTTAAGCAGGAGTGTCTACTTTGGAAGAAGTGCAAGAAAAAAGAAAAGTTAGATTCCATCATTTCAGTCGTTGAAAGTGAAGAATCGGATGAGCTCTTGGTGATTTTGGAGGAGCTTAGGAGTGCAGTGTATCCGAGATAGTTTCGATGGGATCCATGGAGTGCGAAGGATCCGAAGGAGCAGCGACTGTGTTCAAGATGCAGCGGCAAGCTCAGCAATGCAGCATTGGATGGTTGGCCTCGAGGGACTCGATTATAGAATTTGCTTCTGTGGCATTAGGAGGACTTCAGTTTCAAGTGGAGCACTGAGTAAAGGTGGCTTCATAAGTAGAGAAAGTTTTGATATGAGTTTAGAGCAGAGGAGTGTAGGAGAACCAATATCCTAGCACCAATGCTAGAGATGCATAGTTCTAGATGGAGCAGCACGTGCGGATGAATAGACAAAGTTCTAAGAAGGGTGCCGACATAGGATTGCTGTAGATTTTTTATGAAAGTTCAAGATAAATGATGCAGCTATCAAGCAGAAGAGTGCCAATAACTCCAAAGATGGTGCATAGGTGCAAGTCAAGATCTTCAACAGTGGAGGCGATTATCCCAAAGACCTCAAAGAGAGCTCAGCAGCTGAAAAAAGATGGTAGTGGTAAGGTGTGCATAAGTAGCTACCAGGACATGCATCGACAGCGGGATCGTGTAGAAGAACATTGTCAGATGTGCCAAGACTTAGGCACACCAAGATGGAGATTATAGGATTTAGTGTGATGCTCCTAAGCCTTGGGATGCCACGGGAGGAGCCAAGATGTTGGCTCTAGGAGTCTAGGATGGGTGTGAGTCCTAAGGCTAGGATAGAAGTTGTCCTAAGATGAAGATAACATGTAGCCCTGCATGGGCTCGAGATTCAGGTGTGAGGGCCTTGAAGAGTTTGGTAGGTGCTCTAGAGATCTGAGACACAAAGTAGAGCAAAAAACCAAAGTTAGGAGAAAAATCAACCAAGACAAGGGGCTGATATACAGACGGGCTAGCTCGAATATGCAATCGAGCAGGCTCGGGCTGAGGTCGAGCCGTCTCGGGGTGCAGTCAAGCTGGCTATCTTAGGTAGACAGAAGACAGGATTCGGACGAGATATAGTCAAGCCAGCTCGGCTACTAACAAAGCCAACTTAATGGTGGCGAACAGAACTGGATGAAGTTTTCTGTTTGAGTCGTAAGGCCTGGTCCAATAAGATCTTAAGGTGGCTAACACATGTATGGGTCAAGTTTAGATCCAAGAGATGAGAACATGGAAGACATGGGTGTACATAAGCTCGATGAGTACTTTCATATATTGGGTTAGCCTAGGAGAGTTTTTCAGCTAGAGTTTGGATTTATTAGGATTCATGTGGTATAGCAAAAATCTTAGGATATATAAACCTAGATATTATAATCTTTATAATAGAGAGGAATCAATACACAGCTTTTCTTCCTAACTCTCTTTTTTCTTTTCTCTCTAGTTCCAACGCCAAGTCCTAGGTGCCGTCATCAACTTTTGCTTTTCTTCATATTTCTGAATTAACACTCAAGTTCGCGTACGAAATCAGATCTATGACTGTAGTTCCGAGCAGTCGTAGTCATAACAATTGGTATCAAATCAGTACCGATTGTTCCAACATGGCCTTGCCTATTGCATCACCAATTATCACGAATATAATATTGATCTGATTCGACAAATTATGGAAGAAGAGATATAGACTGCTCTCCAAAGTGTAGAGCCTGATAAAGCCCATGGACTTGATGGATTTCAGCCTTTCTTATAAAGACAATTCTGGCACACTATTAAGCAGGATATGATTCAAGCTATTAACTATTCTTTTGATATGCTTCACTTCTAAAGGATTATAAGTGAACTTATATTACTCTTCACTCCCAAGTTTGTTGATGACTTTAGGCTCATAAATCTTTGTAATACTATATATAAACTTATTGCTAAAATCCTTGTTCACCTGTTGCAACTTATTTGACCTCAATTAGTCTCTCTAGAATAAGGTGCTTTTGTGTAAAGCTAATCTATTACAAGCTAAATCTTGATCAGTTAGGAGTTTATGCACTCTCTTCAAAAGGCTCCATCTTCTCGTAGCCTAATGATACTTAAATTAGATATGGAGAAGGTCTATGATTGGATATTTTAGAAAATTCTTCTCTCATTGCTTCAACAATCTGGCTTTCATTCTAAATTTATCTCCTAAATTCAACAGTGTGTTGCTGTTGCCCAGAGGTAGCAACCTAAGAGAGATGGAGGAAAGGTGAATTAGGTTCTTTAAAATTTTAGCCAAATTAAACTCTAAGTAAATATGTGCTTCAACTTAAGCAAAACTTAAGTGGATGTGAGGTGATTACAATGTGCAACAATAGAAACCAACTATAATTTAAGCTCTGCAAGAATTAAAGTAATGCAAAATAAAAATTAAAAGCTAAGTAAAGCAAACAAGAAAGGCCAACCCAAACACACAAAATTTTTATAATGGTTTAGTGCAACCCAAACCTACATCCACTTTCCAAGCTCTCCTTGAGAATTCCACTATAATCTTTAGATTAGAGTGTGTTTATTTTGACTCGGGATCACAAATAAACCAAGTTGATTTTGCCAGACTCACCAACCTAATCCTACACCAATAATCCTACACCAATAATTTTCTCGGATTCATTATCAACCCAGTTGGTTTTAAACAAGGAGCATCAACCATAATCTTTACACCTTCCAATTATCGGCTTGGACCTACTTATACCCTAAGTTTCTTTCTTCCAAAGAAACTTGTAAAGAAAAAAAATACAAGTATAAGAATTCAGCATAAAAACAAAAAGAAAAAAAAACTTTTTTTGAAGTTTGATGGAGAGGCTGAAAGATGGCTCTTGAAGTTTTGTATTTTCTTCTTTGAAGGCTAAGAGAAAGCTTGAATGATTGAAGATGATCACACTTGGAAGCTCTCTGAATTTGATATGCAAAGTCTTCTCTTTTCTTTCTTTTTTTAGATATTCAATGAACCTCACAATTTAAATAATTTTTACTTTCAATCCACTTTCTTTCTTTTTCTTTTGATTCTTCACCTTTAAATAGTCTTCACAATGGCTGGAGAGAGAGTTTAAACTATTGGAGGACTTAAACTAGCCATTTGGAATGAAAATGGCCCATTAAAAAATATAGAAAACTAGCCGTTGCAATCTATCCCGACATTGGGATATCATTTCTGCAGGGGTTGATACTTTTTGATCAGGGGTCGATACCTTATGATCTGGGATCGACACTTTGTGCTCAGGTGTTAGCACTGGGACGACACTCAAAAATTCAGCTTCTATTTTCTATTTCTATGCAACAGAGATCAACCCATGGGTCGATCCTTTTATTAGGCCATATAAAAACAACGTGCCAAAGCATGCCAAGCTATCCATTGGATGACCTAGGGATCGTCCTTTTTTTGCCCAAACATGATTTTTTTATAATTTTAATTTTCAAAAATTATGGAATTGCTTCCAAAAGATTAGAATTATTTTCTACTTGCTCTTAAGGCTTCCAAAATATATTTTCTTAATCTTCAATTTAATGAAATTATAATTTTGATCTTTTTTAAGCATCTTTATTAATTCAACTTTCGAAACTTTTCAAATTGCCTCCAAAGCTTCTAAATTAATTTTCTTCATAATGAGTCATCCAAACTTATGAAAACTTATTTCTTAAAGTGCTTTGGCTTGGCATATTGAGAGGATTTCATTCATGGAGAATTTCTTCAATATGAACATCTAGAAAATCCTACATCCAACCTTAAAACATATGATTAATAGTATTTTTATTCAATATTTTAGAATCATTAAAATCAATCTCAAGGTCAGTAATATTTTTCTTTTTGACGATGATAAAATCTTGAATATATGCATCATAAAAAAATAAATAATATATTTTCAACTAAATGGCTAGTATAAAATATGAAGTAAAAATGTACACAAATATAAATGCACACTTCAAGAAAGTTTTAATTAATATTTCATATAATTCATATATTCATATCAAAATAATATTTTAATTCATATCAATAAGTATTAAGATTCCAAGCATAAAATTTATTAAATTTTTTAAGTATTAATTCTTTAAGCATATACTCAATATACCTCTCCCTCTTTTTAACAATATCAAAAAGCTTATGGAAAGGATAAAAAATTATCATCAAAATCAATACATTAAATTAAGAGATGTATCAAATTTATAAAGTCAAATCAAAAAAATCATCTCTCCTTTTTGAATATTTTTTTTTAAATTAGCTTGAATTCAAATATTAAAGGCTCTCTTCTTTTTGAATAAATATGATTTTTTAATTAGCTTTTCAAATATACACTTTTAAGCTTTGAGAGGAATAGAGCTTTTCAAAAGATTTGACTAAGAAATCAAGCATAACATGCACTCCAATATTCAAACTTTTTTTTTAAAAAAATTTTAGTCAATTAAGTTTGAAAAAGATATATATATATATAAAATATATCGAGTAAAATAAAATAAATAGTATCAAAGCAAAGGATAGTCATATTTTCAAATTTATTCCTTTGAGTAAAAATTGCTTCAATATAAATAAATTATAAGAATTGTGTAATGTACATCAAAAATTTAATATCAAATTTAAATTTTTAAATAAATTTTAAAATTAAGTTTAAAAATTTATTTCTTAGAGTAAGAATATATTTTCAATTTAATTTAACTCTAATCAATTATTAAGAATAATCATGCAAAATAAAATATGAAATAAACATATTAATGATACCACTTTAAGTAATTTTCAATTATTTTTAAAGAATAATTTATTTTTTAAAACTATTTTAAATCAATAGCATTTTAAATCAAGTAAATCAAGCTGAACAAACATGCGAAAGCACAAATTGAGAAGACTATAAGGCATTTGAGTGAAAGTTTAAAATCAATACAATAAAGCTCAAAATAAGATAATTGATTAAAAATTTTAGATCAAAAGTTCATTAATATTTTTAAATAAATCAAATTAAAAAATATCTCTCTCCCTATTTTTCATACTAATAGTTGGATTAATTTACTTTTCAACTTTCTCCTTCTCTTTATTTCAAAATAAATATATTTTAAATTTGGATTATCAAATTAAAATATACATATTCATTCTTTAGCATTATCTTCTCTTTTTTTCTTCAAAATTTGCATTCTTAAACTTAACAATTTTTGTTACTCTTCCTTTTTCTTTCAAGTTAAGCATCTTTAATTTAATACCATATTAAACTTTAATTAAAATTAATTTAGTAATCAATTCATCTTAAATAAATTTTTTTCTTTATATTAAAATATTTTCAATCAAGTAGCCTTTTAAGAGTAAAAATTTTACTTTCTCTTTCTATCTTTTAAATTGAACATATTTAATATGAATTTAACTGATGCTAAATTTAAAAATTTAGATTATTTAACTTTTAAATTTAGATTTTTTAAATTTAAATATATTTTTAATTAAAAAATTATACCTTTTTTAATATTTTCTCTTTTTTTATAAAAAAATATAATATGGATTTTACTTTCAAATTTAAATCAAGAATTTTTTCTTTTCTAAAAAATATAGATATATACATACTTCTCAATTTTAATTAAAAGAGCTCTGGACTTCAAAAATTTTGAATAATATAGTCTTGAAAATACTTTTCTTCTTTTAATACTAAAGCAGATCATTCAAAAACATATCATAAGAATTTATCTCAAATAATATAATAGCAAGAATATGATCATGAAAATTCAAATTTAAGACATAGCATACTATTCTTTTCCTAAAAGATAATGCAATAGAATTTAGGGCAAAAATAGACTATTTGATATAAATTATAATAATAATTATGATAATTTTTTGAGAAATTATTTATTTGTGCCATTTGAAGAAAGTTTTTATTTATTTATTTGAGTTTTACAAATTTTGATAGATAGATCCTTTCAAAATTAGGAAGCTAGATATATCTGAAGGAAAATCCTGATTTTTCTGACCAGATTTGTTCAGATCTGATCGGATCAAGAGATATATTTTAATTTTTTTTTAATCTAAATTAGATCTAAAATATTTCAGATCTAATTTTTATTATTTTAATAATAAAAATAAAATTTAGATAAATTAAATTAAATTTAATTTATCTTGACATAGGATAATTTTATTACCCGTTGATGATCCTATAAGCAGCGGAAGGTTCTGAATCTAGCCACGCAAGTGTCTGGCCTCTACCGGTATCCACTCAGGGCTTGGATCTGGAGATCCTCTTCTTCTCTATCACATCTCCAAAAATTAGATCTGGATCTGATCTGGAGGATCTTCAAAACTCTTTTGAAGATCAGCAGTCGTCCTTTGCAGCAGCGCAGCCTTCTAGCTTTTGATCGCCTTTCTCTTGATCTGGATCGCACCAACCAAGGTCCAAAACTCCTTTTGGACGTGGAGAGGAGAGGGAGAAGGTGGTTTGGCATGGAGGAAGGAGGGGAGAGGCAGCCTTGGGGCATGGGAATTGTATTGTCTCTTTGAGTTGGGCGCAGGGTCTTATTTATAGACTATGCGTGATCCAACTCCTCTTCTTCCCAACCAATCACAACCCTTTGTGAAATCAGATCTAAATCTGATTGGTGGGAATAGAGTCCCCTGGATTCCTCCTTAGAGGGTGCCTAAGACCAGTCAAAGTTGGTTCTTAGGAGAACTCTAATTGGAATCCAAAAAGGAGATGGAGTCCCTTGTCCAACAAGGACTCCTAGGCGCCTCCAACTTGGGCACACGCCAAGGGTGGCGTGCGCCCTCCTCCTTGCCAGGTTCTGGCAGGGGGACAGGCCCCCACCAGCTCTCCAATAGGTGCATGACATGTGGTCAAAAGTCAAAGTGTCAATGGTCAACATTTGACCAGTCAAAGGTCAGACTTTTGACCAAAGTCAAAGGAACGAAGAAATGGCAGGTGACCAAAAATGGCAGGTAATGTCTTACAAAATAAGACAACCTTTTCTGACTTGGACAACCTCCAGTCAGACCATATGAAGGCCTCTGATTGAGCACAAACTCCTTTGGCTCAGTCAGGACAACTTATTTATGATAGTAAAAGAAGAACGTTAGGTTCAATCGAGTGCTAGCACGATTTTCTTGAACCTAATTGAATCTCATTCAGATCAATTGAACTAGGATCAGTTCAATTGATGATCACCAGATTCAAACCCTTGTTTGTGTGACCCAGTTAGGTTCAGTTCTGTATGGTAATGGGATATGTCATGATCTCTATCATCGACATCATCGAAACTCCTTTCGATGGATCAGAACTCTTCTGATTCGAACAGCTAGAATGATCGATCATCTAAATCATTCTAATTGCTCCCAAAATCCACCAGTGACACCTAGCAGTATATGGTGGCAACCCATCAGAGCTGAATGCGAACCTCTTGGTGCAGCTACCTGTGTGATTAAGTTCTTCTATCTTGAGCCCCGATCAGATTAGGGTTAAGGTGAACTCGTCAAACCCTAGTCTTCTGTCATATGATGTAATCATTCGATTCAAGTCCGAATGTGAAAATCTAAATAGAAACTCTTTCTATTATTTCACTCTGCCATGGCCATGGCTTCTGGACTTGATTCTCATGATCATCATAGGGCTGCTCCTCTACCACCGAGGTAGATAGATTCCATCTTGATGCAATCCAGTTCCTACAATGAACATGCTATAGCCAACATACACCTCAGGGTTCCATATGGCTAGGAGACCGAGTAATGGTGTAGTCAAACTATAACACCCTCAAGGTGAACTGCCGATGCACCTCAGGTCAAAGAACCAGACACACTACTGCAGCATCGAGTCAGTCATTGACGAGAAGGTAGACTTCCCTAATGACTACTCGAGGTGGTCACGCTCAGTGCCCTCGTTCTCTAACGAGTACCTGTACTCTCGCTCCGGTGTCTCCACACCGTAGACTCAAGACTCATCTACTAAAGAGAAGCGATTGTACACCAACCTTCCGGATCAATCACCATCCTCGTGATGATCCTATGGTCGGGAGCATTTTATGAGTTAATAATGATTATTCATGTCTTAAATTTTCAACTCTTGAAAATATGAATTATCATTACCATTAACTCAAAGGATGTATCACAGACACTAAATACACATATGTGATAGAAAATAACCCATTTTATTGATTATAGTCAAAATTATAATTTTGCCCCTAGAAGTGTATTACAAGTGTCAGCCAATTCTGGCTTCTAGGGCACATATATCTAACAATCTCCCACTTGTCCTAAAGCCAATTGGCTACAAGTCTAAGTCCCATCTTCTCAAGGTGGGCTTCGATCTTCTGCTGGCCCAACGGCTTTGTAAGTGGGTCTGCCACATTATCTGTGGAGTTGACTCTCTTGACCTCGACGTAACCCTTCTCGAGGTAATCGCGGATGAGGTGGTATCGCCGCTCAATGTGCTTGGATTTCTGGTGAGACCTCGGCTCCTTAGCAAGGGCTATGGCGCCATTGTTGTCGCAGTATAGAGGAATGGCATCTGATGGCATTACTCCAATTTCTGCAGCAAACTTCTTGTACCAGAATGCTTCCTTCGCAGCCTCTGATGCAGCGATATATTCTGCTTCCATGGTGGAATCTGCTATCACCGTTTGCTTGGAACTCTTTCCAGCTGACAGCACCACCATTGCACACAAACAGACTCCCAGATGTCGACTTTCGATCATCTATATCGGACATGAAATCCGAGTCTGTGTATCCCTGGACTTGGAGTTCTCCGTTACCAAAGACCAACATCATATCCTTAGTTCTTCTCAAGTACTTAAGGATACATTTCACAGAAGTCCAGTGTTCTTCACCTGGATTTGACTGATATCTGCTTGTGACACTCACAGCATGGGCTATATCAGGTCGTGTACATAGCATGGCATACATGAGGCTCCCTATTGCAGAAGCATAAGGGATCTTGCTCATGCATTCTATTTCCTCAGGTGTGCTAGGGCACATCTTCTTGGAAAGATGAATACCATGTCTGAAGGGTATTAATCCCCTCTTAGAGTTTTCCATACTAAACCTCTTTAGTACTTTCCTCTATGTACATCTTCTGTGAAAGTCCTAGCATCCTATTCGGTCTATCCCTATAGACCTTAATTCCTAGAATAAAGGATGCTTCACCTAGGTCTTTCATGGAGAATTCCTTGGACAACCATATTTTGACTGTTGTCAACATGGGAATATCATTCCCAATAAGGAGGATGTCATCCACGTACAATACGAGGAAGACAACAGCGCTCCCACTGACCTTTTTGAAGAAACACATGGTTCCTCTTCATTTTTGATGAAACCAAACATTTTGATCACATCATTGAAATGAGTGTTCCAGCTCCGAGATGCTTGCTTAAGTCCATATATGGACCTTTGCAGCTTGCAAACCTTGTGATCAGTATCACTGGATGTGAAACCTAGCGGCTGTTCCATATAGATATCTTCCTCAAGATATCCATTTAAGAATGCCATTTTCACGTCCATTTGCCATATTTCATAATCGAAATAGGCTGCAACAGGCAAGCAATGTGCGGATGGATTTTAGCATAGCCACTGGGAAAAAGGTATCCTGATAGTCAATGCCTTCGCATTGACTATAACCTTTTGCCACTAGTCTAGCCTTGAATGTCTCCACATTCCCATCTGCACCAATCTTTCTCTTGAAGATCCATTTACACCCAATAGGTACTATACCTTCTGGTGGATCTACCAAGGTCCAGACTTGGTTTGAGTGCATCGAGTCAATTTCTGACTGCATTGCCTCTAGCCATTTCTCGGAGTCGATATCTGATATCGCCTCGTTGTAGGTTTTGGGATCATCACCATGAGCACCATTACCTATGAGGAACATTTTCTCTACTTTCCTCTGAAATAATACCTAAGTATCTTTCAGGGGGATGGAAAAACTCTTTCCGATCTACGAGGTGGAGGAGGTAGTGTTCTTATTGGCTCAACCTGATTTGGTTCCAATTGGTCCTTAGCTCGTTGTACTTGTGAGACTTTCTCATCAAGCTTAATCTGCTTTCCAATGCCGCTATCTTGAATAAACTATTTTTCAAGAAAGATGGCATGTCGACTCACAATCACATTGTGGTCTTCTGGAATGTAGAAATAGTATCCTAATGACTCTTTAGGATATCCTATGAATCGAGCTCTGAAGGACCTAAACTCTAACTTGTCCGCTTGTTGTCTTTTGACATGAGCCGGACAACCCCAAATTCTGAGATGACTCAGACTTGGTTTCTTACCGTGCCATATCTCATACGGTGTGGTAGGAACGGTTTTAGAGGGAACCCTATTCAGTAGATAAATTGAAGTTAACAATGAGTGTCCCCAAAGAAAATCAGGGAGGTCTGTGAAGCTCATCATGGATCGGAACCATATCCAATAGAGTCCGATTTCTCCATTCTGAAACCCCGTTGAGTTGAGGTGTTCCTGGTGGAGTCCATTGAGAGACTATGCCATTTTTCCTTGAGATAGTCTAGGAATTTCCGGCTAAGGTATTCACCTCCTCGATCTGATCGAAGAACCTTAATGGGTTTTTCAGTTTGTTTTTCTACTTCATGTCTGAATTCTTTGAACTTTTCAAAAGCTTCAGACTTGTGTCTCATAAGATACACATACCCATACCTAGACAGATCATCGGTAAAGGTAATGAAGTAGACAAAATTGCCTCTAGCCGGCACATCAAATGGGCCGCACACATCAGTATGTACTAGGGCAAGGAGATCTGTGGCCCTCTCCCCATGTCCAACAAAAGGGAGTTTAGTCATTTTGCCTTGAAGACAAGATTCACAAGTTGGATATGACTCGAAAGTCAATGGACTCAATAGCCCATTTTTCTCCAATTTGTTGATCCTATCTTCTGCTATATGACCTAATCTCAGGTGCCATAGATATCTATCATTTGGACTATCCCTAGGTCGTTTGGCATTCACGTTTTGCTCGATAGTTAGAACAGGTACATCAATATGTAGCTGATAAAGACCATTAATAAGGAAACCATTTGCAATTTTATTTCTTTCATAAAGAATGTTACAATGGTCCTTAAAGAAGGTAATCACATAGCCTTCTAGTGCTAAGCATGAAACAGAAATCAAATTCCTGCTAGCTGCAGGCACATAATAACAGTCTTTCAAAACTAAGTCTAAACCAGATGGTAATCGAAGAGGGTATGTTCCCACGGCTACTGCAGCAACTCTTGCTCCATTACCGATGCGTAGGATCATGTCTCCATCCCTCAGCCTCCTGCTATCCTCAAGACCCTGCATGGAAGTGCACAGATGAGCACTAGAACCAGAGTCAAGCACCCAACTGGATGCAGAAGAAACCATAAGGTTAGACTCAATAACGAGCATACCTCCAGAAGGACCTTCCTTCTTGTTCTTCAGGGTGGCCAGGTAAGTAGGGCAGTTCCGCTTCCAATGGCCGTCGCTGTTGCAATGGAAACACTTTCCTTTGATAGCAGCCTTTTTCTTCGGCTTCTGCCTTCTTCTTCTTTGATCCTTCCATCCTTCTTGCTTTTTCACAGACTTCTTTTTCTTTCCATAAGACTTTCTTTTGGAAGAAGTCCGTTCCATAGCAAGAACTGAGCCTTTAGAACCTTTCATAGAAAGCTCAGCGGTAACCAGCATATTCATTAATTCGGCCAAGGAATTTTGAAGTTTATGCATGTGGTAATTCATGATGAATTGCCCATATGCATCAGTCAAGGATTGCAGAATAATATCATTCTGCAGATCCAAGTCCAACTTCACACCGAGCTTCTCAAGCTCTTCCATGTCCTTGATCATCATGTCAGACAGTGATCTTGGACTGACTGCCCATCATGCATCTTAGCCTTAAAAAGTCATTTTGTGACTTGATATTTGGCTGCGCGACTCTGTTCACCAAACATCTCCTGCAGGTGAGCCAACATTTGGCGAGCAGTCCCGATATCTTCATGTTGGCGCTGGAGCTCATCAGACATCGAGCCCAACATGTAATATCTGGCCTTATTATCTTCGTCTATCCATTTTTCAGAGACGCTCTCTGTTCAGTGGATGGATGGGCTGGTAAGGTGGGAGGGTCCTGGTCCAAAACATGGGTTAACTTCTCAAAACCCAAAATGAATTTTGTAGTTTCTGAGCCAATCTTTATAATTGGGTCCGGTCAGTCTATGTGTGTCCAGGATACGTGCCAATGGGTTGGACGCAGACATTTTTCTGTAGAGAGTCAAAGATTCTAGTTAGATACTGTAATTATTGACTTGACCAATTTATTTAGAAATTTTATTTTTAAACAAATTAGCTCCCACTATTTTCTTTGGATCCCTACACTCCTCTGTAGAGATGCAAAAATCTCTACGATTAATGATTTCTAGTGGGTGGTGCATCTCACCAACTGACTAGAGATCAAACTTGATCTTTAGAGAGTCCCCTATTTGAAATCCAAAAAGGAGATGGAGCCCTATCCAAGGGAACTCTGGCGCCTCCTGCAGGTCATCCACCCTTGGCGTGCAGCCCTCTCCTTGCCGAACTCGCGATAAGGACAAGCCCCTACCAACTCTCCAATAGGTCGCACGTCGGACAAGACATCAAGTTCAAACGTATCAATGTCAACATTTGACAGTCAAAGAGTAACTTTTGAACCAAAGTCAAAGGACGAGAAAATGGAGGATCAAAAAATGGCATATTATCTTACAAAATAAGAACAACCCTTTTCTTGAACTGATCAGAGCTTAGTCAAGACAAAGTTGAAGCCCTGATCGAGCACAAACTCCTCTTAAGCTCAAGTTAGGACAACTATTCATGATAGTAAAAGAGAAGTTAGTTCAAATCGAGTCGTACAGTATTTCTGAACCTAAATTGAATCTCATTCGATTAATTGAAGACCTAGATCAGTTAATTGATGATCACAGATTCCAAACTTTGTTTGTGTGATCCTAGTTAGGTTCATTCGTATGGTAAATGGCATATGTCAGATCTCTATCATCGACATCATCAACTCTTTCGATAAGATCTGAACTCAGTCTGAAATTCGAACAAGCTTAGAATGATCGATCATCTCAAATCATTCAATCTGCTCCCCAAAATCCATCCAGTGACACCTAGCAGTAATATGGTGCAACCTATCAAGAGTAATGCAGACCTCTTGGTGCAGCTACCTGTGTATACTTCTTCTAATCTTGAGCTCCCGATCAGATTAGGCATTAAGTGAAACTCGTCAAAACGCTGAGTTCTGCATATGATGTAACAATTTGATTCAGGTCGATGTGAAAAACCTAAGAAGAAACTCTTCCTATTATTACTCCTGCCAGGCCATTGACTTCGACTAAGTTCTTAATATACATCATAGGCTGCTCCTCTACCAACCGAGTAGATAAGATTTTTCCATCTTGAAATCCGTATACGTTCATGCTATACAAATCACGACTGAGGTTTCAGAATGAGCTAGAGAGAACCGACGTTATGGTATAGTCCCAACATAAACCCTCAAGGTGAATGCCTATATGCACTCAGGTCAAAGAATTAGAACACCCACTCAGCATCGAGTTCAGTCATTGACGAGAAGGAGACTTTCTAATGAACTCTCGAGTGGTCATGCTCGGTCTGTCCTCGTTCTCCTAAGAATGATCTGTAACTCGTCGGTGTCTCCAATTACACCTAGATCAGACTCACTACTGAGGAAGTGATGTACACCACTCTTATGGATATTTTATTATTAGAGATTCATTCCGAATTTTATCGTTAATTTATATGTTATTTTCATTAATTCAACTCTTAAAAATAAAATTATCATTACATTATAACTAAGATTGTATCACAGACCACTTAATACACATATGTGATAGAAAATATCTTTATTATTGTAATAAAAATTATAATTGCCCCAGAAGTGTATTACAAGTGGTCACAAATTCTGGCTTCGTAGGGCACATATATCTAACAATATCATTCAAAGTAAATCATGAATAGAATTTCTATTATCTTTGAAAGATTATTTATCCATTTCTTATGAAATAATAGATAGTTAAATTTGAATAAAGGTATGAACTTCTTGGATTTGTCTCAAATGATGTTATATAAGCTATGCAAAATTAGATTTGAGATAAAATATTTTTTTTTTTTTTGCGAAAAAAAAAAGAAAGTAATGTAATAAGAAAGTTTAGGCAAGAGTAGACTGTTTGCATAATGATTATAAGAATTATACATACTGATCTATTTTAAAAATTAATTTAAAATAGTAAATTATTTTTGATATCAAAACATGAAAATAAATCAATTCTAGATATCCAATATTTTAAAGAGAAAAGATCACATCTTTGAAAGATCTTCTCCTATTTGATACCCATTGAGTTGAAATCAATCAAGAGTTTCTTAAGAGATTTGATACCACTCTTTAAGATGAAGAAAAATTAATTTTTTAAATTCATTACTTGGAAAAAATAATATGAATAAAATATGAAAGCATATTTCAAATTAAATTTAATTTTACCAAAGTATGAAAGGCATTTTTCAAGTTTGAGGACAAAATCGATGAGGTTAAAATGAGAGGAATCTGATATTGCTCTATGTGTTGAACTACATGAAATTTAAATCCTTAGGGGTTACCTAAAATAGCACTCACAACCTTAATACATTCGAATATTTTAAATTTTATAATTAATGTTTTTATCTTTTAAGTACTCATTTCATGCTAATTTTTTATTAAAATTATTTTAATAATTTACATTCAGCAAGCATGGTTAAGCTTAGTTTTACTTGTATGTTCAGAACTTAAAAACATTTATATCCATTAAGCATCTTAATAGTATCAATTAAAAAATTAATATGGGAAATCTATAGTATCCATATTATTATAATAGATTTTAATTCATATCATAACATAATACTTAGAGGAGGCATATGACCTTTTAAAATCAAAGTATTCCAATTAATCAAATCAATCAATTATAACTAATCTTCTAATATATGAAGAATTTCAAACAAGTAAACATAATATGAAATACAATATAAAGTAATAGATTCAATCAAAATAAAATTAACAATTATTGATCGGTGGATGTGAGAAAAATTTGATATACCATGCATCAATACCCATCCCTTTTTTATTTTCGACAAGGCATCCATAAAAAATTTCTTCCTAAATTTTATTTGGATCCTTAGTGTACTATAAATTACTTCATAATTTTGATACCTAAGCTATCTTGGGTCCGATGGATGTTTAGAGCTCCGTGGTTACTTTAAAGAATCCAAAATTTGTTTTATAATATTTGGCCTTTCTTTAATACTCACATAGAAATTTTTAATAGAGAGTTTTATACCAAGCCATTTGTTCATGGATTTAGAGCTCATGTTACTTTAGGAACCCAAATTTGTTTAATAGAATGTTGGTCATTTGCTTTAATGTCACATTAAAAATTTTATGCCAATTTCTATTAACATTAAAACATTAATAACTGATTTTAATTATGAAGTTTTGTTAAACATATAATTTTGACAAACTTTTGTTTTCTTATTGAATTATAAATCAATTTCAAAATTATCAAAAGATACTTAGCTCATGCATTATATCAAAATGCTGAAGCTTTTGAGATCTAATTATAACTTTTTGAAGTATGGACTTCAAAGCTTTCAATTTCTTTCTATTATCTGTATATTTTCTTCCAATTTTTTCTTTTAATTTAACTCTTTTTTAGCAAAATCTTAGTTATTAAGTTCTTACTTCAACTTAAGATTTTTCATCACAGATTTTTTTAGATTTAAAATCTTTTCTTTTTCTAACTAGAAATTTTGATTTAACTATAACTTATCTTTTCCTTAGTTAAATCTTCTATTTATTTTAATTTTTTTTACTATATTTTTCATATTTTTCAATAGATCTTTTTCATTCAAAATTTTATTTTTCTCTTCAGCTAAAGATAAGTTGGATTTTCTAAGCTCTTTATTTTGTAGCCTTACCTTCTTATGTTCATCCATTAACTCATTAAAGGCTTCATATAATTTATCAAAAAAAATTAAAAGAGTTATTAATGTTTACCTCATCATCATTGGCCATGAGACAAGAATTTGACGCACTTTCTTTCTCTTTCTCATTTAGCTTTTTTTTGACTTGCTCCTTCTTAATTATTGCTTTCTTTCTCTATTATTTTTCTTTTTTTCTTCTTTTTATCATCATGAGCCATGAGGCATAGGTTGGAGTGAGCTTTCTTTTTTTTTTTGGAAGCTTGATTCTTCTATTTGATTTGCTTTCTCATAAGTTCTTTTCAATTTCTCTCATATATATTTTGCTGAAATACATGAAAAAATTATATTAAATACATTTATGTCCAAAGAGTAATAAAACATATTCATGGCTTTAGCATTTAGTTGGATTATTTTTTTATCAACAATCAATGCATTATATGTGTCTGAGCCATTGATAATAATATTCCATAAGTTATAATCATGTGCTTGTATGAATATTTTCATCCTAGGTTTCCAATAGTTAAAGTTTGAGCCATTAAAAGTAGGTCTATTTAACCGGCTTCTCAAGAAGATACACCATTTTGGGTTGCCAAGATCTTTGGCTTCTGATGGTTAGATCAATAATTAATAATAGAGCACGTGCTCTGATACCACTTGTTGATCAGAGGTAGCAATCCAAGAAATGAGGGATAAATTGAGTTCTTTAAAATTTTAGCCAAATTAAACTCTAATTAAATATGTGCTTCAACTTAAGCAAAACTTGAGTAGGTATGAGGTGATTACAATGCGTAACAGTGAAAACCAACTATAATTTAAGTTATGCAAGAATTAAAGCAATGCAAAACAAAAATTAAAAGCTAAGTAAAGCAAACAAGAAAGGCTAATCCAAATACACAAAATTTTTATAGTGGTTCGATACAACCTACACCTACGTCCACTTCGAAAGCTCTCCTTGAGAATTCTACTATATTTCTTAGATTATAGTGTATTTGTTTTGACTTGGATCATAAATAAATTCATTTAATTTTATCGAGCTCACCAACCACAATCCTACATCGATAGTTTTCTTGGATTCACTATCAACCTAGTTGATTTTAAATAAGAAGCACCAACCATAACCTTTATACTATCCAATTATCGGCTTGGACCTATCTATATCCTAAGTTTTTTCTCCTAAAGAAACTTGTAGAGAAACAAAAATATAAGTATAAGAATTCAGCACCAAAATAAAAAGAAAAAGAACTCTTTTTGAAGTTTGATGGAGAGACTGAAAGATGACTCTTGAAGTTTTGTATTCTCTTCTTTGAAGATTGAAAGGAAGCTTGAATGATTGAGGATGATCATACTTGGAAGCTCTCTGAATTTGATGCACAAAATTCTCTCTTTTTTCTCTTTTTTTTAGATATTCAATGAACCTTATAATTTGAATGATTTCTACTTTCAATCCATTTTCTTCCATTTTCTTTTGATTCTCTATCTTTAAATAGTCTTCACAATGGCTAGAAAGAGTTTGGACCATTGGAGGACTTGAACTAGCCATTTCGAATGAAAAGAGTCCATTGAAAAAGTATAAAAAACTAGCCGTTGCAGCCTGTCCTGATATTGGGGTTGACATCTTTTCTACAGGGGTCGATACTTTTTAATCTGAGGTCGATACCTTATGATTTGGGATCGACACTTTGTGCTCAGGTATTAGCACTTAGACTGCACTAAAAAATTTAGCTTCTATTTTATATTTCTATGTAATAGAGGTCGATTCATGGGTCGACTCTTGTAGGCCATTTAAAAATAACGTGCTAAAGCATGCTAAGCTGTCCATTTCAAAAGAAAATGACCTAGGGATCATCCTTTTTTTGCCCAAACATGATTTTTTTATAATTTTGATTTTAAAAAATTATGAAATTTCTTCCAAAAAATTGAAATTCTTTTTTACTTGCTCTTAAGGCTTCTGAAATATATTTTCTTGATCTCCAACTTGATGAAATTATAACTTTGATCTTTTTCAAGCATCTTTATCAATTCAACTTCCGAAACTTTTCAAATTGCCTCCAAAGCTTCCAAATTGATTTTCTTCATAATGAGCTATCCAAACTTATGAAAACTTATTTCTTGAAGTGCTTTGGCTTGGTATGTTGAGAGGATTTCTTTCATGAAGAATTTCTTCAATATGAACATCTAGAAAATCCTACACCCAATCTTGAAATACATGATTAGTAGAATATTTACTTAATATTTTAGAATCATCAAAATCAATCTTAGGATTAAAGTTGCTCAATATCCTTTTGCTTTACTTATAAATGGCATGGCTACTCCTTAGTTTCTACTAACCAAGGGGTTGCGCTAAGGTTGCCCGTTATCCCAAAACATATTTATTTTATGTTTAGAGGTCATCTCTTGATTTCTACACTTTGTAGTGCACAACCATCTTCTCAGGGCCTACTGCCCAAGTTGTTGGGGTCCGTCGATCTCTCATTTATTTTTTGTCGATAATTGTTTGCTTGATAGTAGGAAAACTATCATGGGTAATGTTTGTCTTCTTTCCGTTATTGATGCATGATGCTCTCAAAAGTCTTAAATCATGTTCTGTCTGAGCACTCCTTGTGGCTTGAAGCATCAAAGTCAAATTTTTTTAGTGTGCCAACTCCTAGGAAGGCTCTGCATCCATCTGACTTCAATTCCATGAGGGAGAAGGTGTGTTCATAGATTATGACCTACAAGTGGAAGCCTCTATCACTAGCTGGTAGAGCAACCCTGAATCTGTGTTGACATTAATTTCTCTTTATTCTCTTTCTTCAACTTCTGTGTCGATCTCTATCATATCCAAGTTAGAAAAAGAATTTAGAGCTTTCCTTTGGAGGCACTGTTCTAACTGAATGGCATTCCATCCTATTGCACGATACATAGTTTGTATGCCTAAAGAACAACGTGGGCTTGGATTAGTTACTATAGAGGCTTAACACGCTACTTCACTATGCAAGCT